>PITA01013955.1:0-55474 GCA_004023965.1 Spilogale gracilis
CCGTCGTGAGGACCGTGGCTGTGGGGTGGGTGCACAAGCGCCCCTTGAGACCCGCTCTCGGCTCTTTGGGCCCCACTCTGGGGAGCTTCCGGGGCCTGGCCGTTGTGAGGACCGTGGCTGTGGGGTGGGTGCACAAGCGCCCCTTGAGACCCGCTCTCAGCTCTTTGGGCCCCACTCTGGGGAGCGGGCACCGGTAATTTTTGACGCTTGGGAAGTGCCCCTTTCTATCGGGTCGCTCTGCTCCTTGGACGTAATCCTGGTGAGCGTGGCAGCATCACAGAGCTTAGGGGGCACCGACTCACATCCTTTGTGCTTGAGCGGGAAAGAGGGAGCCCCAGAGAGTGGTAGGACCAGGCCCTCAGCAGCTGGTGGCCAGACAGGACCAGCGCAGGCCCTGGGCCCCCCGGAACCACTCTCGGTCCTCCCACCCATCTACCTCCCAAGCCTGGACGCACACACTCATGTGGAAAGCAACTCCCCGCCCCGCTTGCCCACAGGCCGGGGGACGGCACCCAGAGAAGCCCTGTCCACCTCCACATTCCTCACAGCGCCATGGTGCTGCCCCAGGCCCCAGTGCAGCCCTGTCCCTCCTCAGAGCCACCAAGGGGGCCGAATGCTATCCTTCCCAGACGAGGCTCCGGAGGCGACCAGCCCTCGGCACCGCACAGGACACAGCCTGCCGTGTGGCTCGCCTTCCTTCCTCCCCCTGGAGGGCCGAGGCGGGGCTACACAGAGGAATGACCTCCTGTTGCAAGCCAGCCTGGGCTCTGCCCCCAGCAGCTGCCATAGGCCAGCCGGAGCCCCACGCACAACACAGGACACGTCCAGGAGACAGGGGGACCCACAGGGTGGGCCAGGAAGGCCATCGGTGCCCAGCTGACGGCTGATAAAACATCCACTCGCCTGCTCACTCATTCACGGCTTCAAGCCTTCTCGACTGCCCGTCCGTCTGCCCAGAGCCAGGCTGGGTCCTAGGAGCAGCGATGCCCTCGCTCCAGGAGGCCCTCGGCGAGCACCCCGCCCGCACCGGGGGTTGACCAACTCTCCCAGCTGCCTGGCACTGAGGGGTCTCCTGGGACGTGAGACTGTGCCAGAACGGGAAAGCCCTCGGCAAACATGGGCAAAGTTGTCCCCCTCCTGAGAGGGGCCAGTTTAGAGACATCCCCCTCCTGGTCCCCGGAATCTGTGAAAACAGGACCCTACACGGCAAAAGGAACCGTGAGGCGTGATGAAGTTAACGGCCGTCCGGTGGGGCCCTCGTAAGAGAGGCAGGCGGATCTGGGGGCCCACCGCACACAGGCGTGACCACAGCCACGCTCGCGGTGGCCACTCAGAGTCTGTTTCCTCACCTAGAAAACGGGGACCGAAACCATATTCACGCCGGCTCCCAGGCTGCTGTGAACGTTCTACATAAATGGGGGAAGCGCCCTGAGCCCTGGCAAACCCAGGGGAGCAGGAGGCATGGCAGGTCTGCATCCCCACCCTCCTGTGGGGCCTGCCCCCAGCCCCGCACCCCTGTCTCCCCTGCAGCCCTGTCCCGGACGGTGGGCACATGGGCGGGGCAGCTGCCCAGCTCAGGAGCCCCACGGAGCCCGTCCACTGTCCTGGGGCCACATGTCCCCTCCTCAGGACAGCAGACCCATCTCAGCCCCCCGACCCCCGGGCCAGGCTGCACAGACGAATGTAGCCACTGCTCACTGCCTACTTGCCGATGAAAAGAAGAGAGAGAAAAGGAAACATTTCTGTGTGCTGGATGAGCTGTGTTCGCTGTAATTTCTCCATCTAATTCCTTTATCAAAATGCACTCACGGCCCAGGCACGCGGGACCTCCTCCGCCGCTGCCAAAGGGGGCCGCCAGGACCCCCGCGCCGCAGCCCCAGCCCCTCAAATGGTGGGTCAGGCAGCCAGGGAGGGCCGTGGCTGCTGTGAGGCCTCCCCCGACGAGGGGCGCTGAGGGAGCTTGGGTTCCAGCTGTAGAGTCAGGCCTCCATGGGGGACGATCCCAAACCCAAGCACGCAGGCTGCAGGACATGAGTTCCTCCACAGAACCCCACTGCACTGGCCACCCCCCACCCCCACGGCCCCTCCCCTCCCCTCCTCCACCTTCTCCCCTGGACAGTGTCTCCGGTCAAAGGCATTCTGCCCTCGGTCGCTTCTCTGTTCTCATCCCTCAACCCGGCAGCAGGGTGCCTGGCCCCCTCCTGCACCTTCTTCTTCGCTCCCTGGTTTCAGCCCTCGGTGCTGTCCTGCTGTCTGTCCCACCCCAGGGCTGGCCCTCTATCTCCTGCTCCTGCTGCCCTCCCATCCCAGTGACCTCGCCAGGCTCGTGGGGTTACATGCTGCCTGGAGACTGACCCCAGCCCCCCACATCCTTGTCTCAGCCCAGACCTTCCCCTCTCTCACAGTCTAGAATCTCTCTTTGCTCTTGGGGGTGTCTCCCCCTCCCAGAAGCTCCCAGTGGGGCAACCTTCCCAAATCCAGACCCATTTCTTCCTGCCTCTTTGTCCGACCCCCGAATGTGGTGCCACAGCGGTCAGAGGTCACGGTCACCCTGGCCGTGTTAGGGCACTGTTGTCAATGGTGGGGCCTTGACGCCCGATCCGAAAGCCAGAGCAGGGCTCCCGGGTGCCTGCTTGGCATCTCCCCACGTGGCCGGGGGCCTCCGTCCGCACACCCGAGGCGGTCTCTGTGCTGCCCCAATACAACACGTCCCCTCTCGGTGCTTAGGCCCCAAGCTTCTGTCTCTTGTGCCCCGTGCCCCCTCGGGAAGAAGGAAGACTAGGGGAACAGCAGGGTCTGGAGCCCCCTCGGAAGAGAAAGGTGTGGAGACCCACCAGGTGGGTGGCAAGTGGGCGTCTCTAGCTGACCTCAGCCATGTGGACACTGCCCAGGCCCAGTCTCTCCTGCTTCTGTGCCCACCCGAGAACGAGGCAGGACATGCTTCTCTCCAGGGGCCAAGCGGTGTTAGGGGCCTGGGACCAACATGATTCCGTGACCCGGGAACCCCAACAGCTAAGAAAATCTGCTTGTCACCTGGCCCTTCCTTCTCCACCCCTTCTCCCGACGGCTCCGGCCAGGCCTGTGGACAGGTGGGGGTCACCCCACAGAGCATGTCCCCAGGTGGCAGCTCCGCGCAGGAAGCCACCGGCTACGGTGCCGGCTTCACTCCCCTCACTCGGCACCCCAGACTTTCCGATCTCGTGTGATGTAATCCAGCATTTCGGAGAGCATAGGGTAAAGGTAATTTTACGACTGCAATAAACCCAGCCAAGTCATCCTCTGATGGTCGTTGATGAGCTCCGTCCTGTCTCCCCAGCCGAGCAGTCAGACTGTGACCCCACATGTGAGGTCAAACGGGGGCCCCGCCTCCCTGGCAGTCGGGTGGAGCATCAGCCCGCTCTCCTAATCTCCTCCTGCATCTGACAGAGCGATCAGAAGATGCGTCACAGGAAATTATTTCCCTCCTTGTAACCATAGCAACAGAGGAGCACTGCTCTGGCTCAACTTTCCCAGTGAGGGTCCTTGTCCCCATGGAGCCGAACCCTGAGAGCAGAAGCAGAGACCAGGTCCAGCCTCATCCCAGGCATCTGGGGGAGAAAGGGCAGACGAAGACACATGTGCAGTGGTGGGCAGCTTGTGGGCCGAGGGTTGGAGTGGCTAAGGCGCTGGGCATCTCAGAGGAGCCCGCAGACCCCCGGCACGGTTCCATCAGAACCCCAGCAGGCTTCTTTGTGGAAACTGCTGGTGGGTTCTGAGACCCATCTGGGAGTGCCTAGAGCCTGGAAGAGGAAAAGGAAACACCATCTTGGAAAAGACGGGCAGATTTGGACTTGCCCCACCGACACAGGATGTCCTACCAAGGCACAGACATCGGGGCCGTAAGGCCGAGGGGGACCTGCATCGTGAGCAGGAGAGACTCCACGACCAGACCCCCAGATACAAGGCTCCAAAGCAATCTCATAAGGGAAGGAGAGTTTCTTCCTCCTGGCGGCCCCCTTTGGCAGCGGCGGAGGAGGTCCCGCGTGCCTGGGCCGTGAGTGCATTTTGATAAAGGAATTAGATGGAGAAAAAATAAACACCAACCCCTTCCTCACACCATATACAAAACCTAGTTCAAGATGGATCATAGATGTAAGTATGAAAGATGACGAAGGAACACCCAGAAGGACGCATGGGAGCCAACCTCGGCAACCTCGGGGCGGGCAGGTTTTCCTTGGAGAGCACACAAAAGGGACCATCAGGGGAAAAAAATGACAAATCGAATTTCATCAAAATGGAAAACTCCACCTCTTCAAGCCATCGCTAAGAGAACAAAAGGGCAATGCACAGATGGGGGAGAAAAAGAATATATCGATATCTATGCATCTCCACACACTCATATACATCTTGTATCCTGAATACATAAAGAATTCTTACGAAGCAACAATAAAAAGACAACCCAATTAAACCTGCAAAAGACTTGAACAGATGCTTCACGAAGGAAGCCATGAGTGGCCAATACACGTGTGGAAAGACGCTCAGCATCGTTAGTCACCAGGAAAATGCAAAATAAAACCTCAGGGGGACAGCCCTTTAGCCCACCAGGTTGACAGAGCCAAGCGCTTGGGTGGGGTGGGGTGGGAGGCCCCACGCAGCGGGCCAGGGTGCGGGGCAGTTCTTACATCATATGACCCGGGGATCCAGTCCCTCCGCTCCCGGGGAAAGGCAAACGCAGATCCCCGAAAACACTTGCGTGAGAATGCTTACAGTGGCTTCATCCATAGCAGTCCAAGACGGAAGCTGCCCACATATGCGTTGTCAGGAAAAGCATAAATATGGGCCTTAAGTGGAACACTAGTTAACAAATGGAAATGAATAAACCCCGAGAGTCAAACTCGAAAACATCACCTTGAGTGAAAGACGCAAGAAACAGACAGATGCAGGCTGCGGTTCCAGAGCCTGGGCGGCTCCGGCGGGGAAGCGTCGGGCTCCTGGTTGTAGATCGAGCCCCAGTCAAGGCCTGGGCTCCATGTGGAGTCTGCTTCAGTCCCTTTCCCTCTCGTTCACGCTCTCTCTCAGATAAATAAATAAATTCCTTAAAAAAAAAAAAAAAAAGAAGAAGAAGAAAGAAAAGAAATAGAGCGGTGACTGCCTGTGTGGGGGCGAGGGGACGCTACTCCCTGGGACATGGGGGTGCCCTGCCGCCTAACGGGGTGCCGGGCCCATGGGTCACATTGCACTCTTAGATCCCTGCGTTGCATGTTGACCTAAGTTCTACTGCAGAACAAACCAGGCCGCCGCGAAGAAGTCTTGTCTTGTGACAAGACAACAGCACAAAGGGCCACCCATCCCCGCTGGGCGGGGCGGAGACCCGGAACCACACTCCGCCCACACCTGGCCACCCTGACCTTGAGATTCCCTGCTGCCCAACAGTGCCCCGGACAGCCCAGCTGCCCCTCTGTGTCTTTGCTCGGTGCACTTGAGCGGTGGGCTTGGGGGTCATCGGGACCGAGGTGTGAGCTTAGTCACTGGCACGTGGACTTCGCTCAGTCCCCCGCTAGCCATGGGTCCACCTGTAACCGAGGGCCACAGCCCCCAGCCACTGGTCCACCTGTAACCGAGGGCCACAGCCCCCAGCCGCTGGTCCCACCTGTAACCGAGGGCCACGCCCCCCAGCCGCAGGTCCACCTGTAACCGAGGGCCACGCCCCCCAGCCGCAGGTCCACCTGTAACCGAGGGCCACAGCCCCCCAGCCGCGGGTCCACCTGTAACCGAGGGCCACAGCCCCCAGCCGCAGGTCCACCTGTAACCGAGGGCCACAGCCCCCAGCCGCGGGTCCACCTGTAACCGAGGACCACAGCCCCCAGCCGCAGGTCCACCTGTAACCGAGGGCCACAGCCCCCCAGCCGCGGGTCCCACCTGTCACCAAGGGCCACAGCCCCCAGCCGCTGGGCCCCAGAATCAGCAGCCATCCCCTGGGAAGGGCCCTCACAGCTAGATCTTGCCGTCACTTCTGACCTTTTGCAAATCCACAGCCTCTCCAAGTCTCGAGTCAGTGTGCCCTGTCGCTTACAGCACTCTTGATCCCCTGATGTCCGGCTGGGGCACTGGCGCCGTCTGAGCCCTCCCTGCGTCTGGGGCGTGGCTGGGCCCCCGCTGCAGGGAACCCGGCCCCTGGCCTTCCCCAGAGTCCTGGGGGGTCCAGGACGAGCCCGTCCCCACCCACCGCAAGCCCCCGCCCGCCCGCTCAGCCGCGTGGGCAGCCGGCCCCAGCCAGAGCCCGCCGCACAGGCAATTTTCTCCTGAAACAAATGGAGAGAAATTGCTCTACCGGGCGAGAGGCTTCTGCTTCAAGCTAATTTCCACATAATAGAATCAAATGACTTCCCTTCCTTCTGCTGGTTCCTGGGCGTAATCTGACAAATGGCCAAAGCCATCGGATTCAGGGGCTCGAATGCAAGGGGAAGGGGCCGATTCCTGGGAACAGTCATGGACCCGTGGTGTAGGGGAGGGTGGAGGGGGGCAGAGCGTGCCACAACATGGGGTCCGACCCTACTCTGGGAAGGGCATTCCGGGGCTCCCGAGGCTCCTGCACAGCCGGCCCGGGGGGGGCAGGCGCCCAGCACATTCCGCCACCGCGTCCCTGCTGGCGAGCGCAGCCCCATCCAGGAAGGCAGCGGCCCGTGTTTGCTGCGCAATATGTCCTGCGCGGCTTGCCAGCGGGCTCTTGGCTCTGAGCTGGCGCTTGGCACCTCCAGCCCCGTGCTCGGCCAAGACTTCAGCTCGTGCCTGCACTGCCGATCCCGCCACGTGCTAAGAAGGCGCTGGCACACGGTGCCCCCCCGCTGAGGCCGCCACTCCCCGCCAAGTGCGCGCCCTCCCGGCCCATCGCTCCGCTCCCACAGGCTCTGCCGGGTGCGTGCGCCACACCGCGCTCGCCATCCCCGCCCGGCTCACGGTGCCGCGGGGCTGGGCCTCCTCCCACGTGGGCCCCACTCTGCTGTGCAAGGCCCAGGGAGCAAAGGGAAACGGCAGCGCAGCCCCACTCTTCAAGGCGCTGCTGTGAAATTAAGGGAATATTTGTTTTAGCAATATTTATTTTAGAATCATAGCAACACTGCAATAAGCGGCTCACTGGCTCAGTGTGCGACTCTCCAGCCTGCGCCCTCCGCGAGGGGTCCCTGCTTGTGGTTGGAGAGCGCCTTCCAATCTTCCCACGGGAACCCATGCGCGTCCATTAGGGCGATTACAAGACGGCCGTTTATTCCGTGGTCCCGAGGCTGGTATCTGCACCTAACACTTCCCTTTAAACGAGCAGAGTCCCTTCTAACTTGGGAAATGCTGTTTCCAAGGTCCCTGGGAGGGAGAGTCTGCTTCGGAGGGGGCCCTCCACGGGGAGGCGGCACTTGGGCCCCCATCAGTCGCCCAGAGCACGGCGCAGGCCACTCTGTGCAAGATCCCGGATGACCAACCCCTCAGCCTCCCCTGAGGGTTGCGGGGCTCAGGATGAATCGCCCAGCATCCCAGCCTGGGGCAGAGAAAGAGACCCAGCAGCAGGAGGCCTGGGGGCCGGAGATGCCCAGAAGGAATGGTAGCTTAGCTCTGGCCATGGACAGCTTTCAGGGGCAAAAAGCCACCCGAGCCCAGGGCCTGGATGGGGCCGGGTGCCGGGCGTCCCCAAGGGCAGCACTGTGGAGGAACCTGAGGCCAGCTGCAGGCTGAGCCATGAGGGCCAGGTAGAGATCCAGGGACCTCCCTGACAACCGGGGGGCCTCAGGGACAGAGGACAGGGACACGGAGCCCGGCCAGAGTGGCTTCTGCATCTTCCCAGGCCCACTTGACGAAGGCAGGAGTGGCACCCTCTGCAGACGGAGACAGGCTGGAGGCTGGCATGTGCTGGGGAGTGCAGACTGAAATACCAGCCTGAGAGAGACATAATTAAGAAAGGAGACGTGTTGCCAAAGCATCCACTGTGTTTTAAAGCCAAAGAGGTATGGCTGGGGGACAGCGTGCTCCCTGGTAACTCGGCCCCCCAGTGGGCATGTGCTGCCTCAGGCCGCCTGTCCTCGGTGGGCACAGGCACGCCCTCCAAGTGTTCGCCGCGGCTGAGGGCCCGCCCACGAGGCCTGCAGCGCACACCTGAGCCTATGGGTGCTCAGGCCAAGAAGGACCTGGGGGTCGTGAGAACGTTCTGGAAGGCCTGCTGGGGCTGGAGTGCTGGTGCAGCTGGGGAAGGAGGAAGCGGCTGTTTGGGGGAAGGTGTGGGGAGTGCAGGGGCACAGCTTCCCGAATCTCTCCGCAGCCCAGCAGAAGCCCCCGGGACGGCAGCACAGGTCTGAGGGTGTGGGTTTTGTCCTGGACCCCCCAGCCCCTGGCGGCTCCCCAGCTACACTCGGCCCACACCCGGCACTGGGAGGGGCGGTGGCTGCGGGGCCCTTCCGTGGGGCACCCAGATACCCAGGAACTCCGGCCTGCGGGAGCTGCTTGCCCACGTGCCCGGCCGCTGGGTAAGTTGGAGTGATGAACATGTCTCGCTCCTGGTGCACAAGGGGTTAATTCGGCCGTGTAATCGCTGGCAGCAGCCTCACAAATGATTTATTGATTTCTGTTTTTAAGTAAGACTATGTCATACTTGCTGTGTGGATAGAGACCCGTTATGCGCGTGACTGACTGATGCAAACGTAGGAGTGGGCACCAGATGCCGCTCGGACCGACGCCAGGCAGGACCGGCGCCGGTCATCCAGCACGCGTACCTGTCTCTCCAAGCCGCAGGCCCCGAGGCGTCCCTGCCCTTCATGCACTCGAGGCTGTGGGGGCCGGAGGGTCACCGGGGAAGCCGGGCTCCCATGCCGGGGCTGGGGGGGCTGCCGAGGAAGCGCGACCACAGGGTCTCAGAGGATGAGGACCAGCAGTCAGGGGAAAGGCAGAGGGAGCACACGAGGAACTTGAGAGGCATGGGCCAAAGAGAGGGGACACAAAGCCCAGTGCATTAGGAACAGGAAGATGGTCAGAGGAGTGAGGAGCCCACACAGACGAGGGCAAGGGGCTCGGAGGGTCCCTGGGGCCACGGCACAGAAGATCTCATGGGCTAAGCCCCTGGAGGGTTTAAGCGGGAGAGACCTCACCACCCGCTCCCGCCAGCCTCCGGGACCGTCCACAGAGGAGCGAGCCGGCAGCCGAGGTCCAGCCACGCGCTGGAAGGGAAGGAGGTTCTGACACCTGCTGCAATGCCAATGAACCTGGAGGACAGTCTTCTTTTTTTTTTAATCTTATTTATTTACTTGAGAGAGAGCAGTGCCAACAGCAGGGGGGAAGGTGGGGCTGAGGGAGAGAGAGAAGCAGACTCCACACTGAGCGGGGAGCCCAAGGCAGGACTCGATCCCGGGACCCCGGGTCTGTGACCTGAGCCTAAGGGAGACAGACTGAGCCAGCCAGGTCCCCACGGAGAACATGACCCTGAGCGAAAGAAGCCCGAGGCAGCACTCCACCTCCCCTGATTCCCCTTCTGTGAGAAACCTAGACAGAAAAGAGGCTGCTGGGTCCCAGGGCCTGTGGGAGGGTAGCAACTGCACAGCGGGGGTGTGGGGGTCTCTTTGGGGGGTGACCACCACATTCCGGAGGTAGACGGCAGCCGCAGCACCACCAGGGGAGGGTCCTGGGGGGGCGGAGGGGGCAGGGCCACAGGAGGGAATGGGGGGACGAGTGGGCACTGGGGAAAGGAGGGAGTGAGAAGAAAGGAAGACAGACGCAGGGGAGCCCTGAGGACCTTCCTGATTCCAGATTTCGGATTTCCAGCGGAAGTGGGAGGCCCTGCGAAGACAGGGAGGCACAGCTGGAGTGGTGGCGGGTCCTGAAGCAGAGCGGGACTTCCCCGCGCCGCGGACAGCACACAGTGAGTCAGCAGGAAGAGGACGCGCGCTCGGGGCGCCCAGGACCCCGGTGCAGTCCCCACGGAAGACAACGTGTCCCTGCCTGGAGAACCCCGAGGCAGGTGCAGAAGGCGCAGCGGCCAGCTGGCCGCGGCCTCCTCCCTGGGGGCGGTCAGGCGGGCACCCCATCGCCACCGCCCGCGCTAAGATGGGCACAGCGCAGCAGCTCCGTCTTGACTGTGGGGGGCAGCCCCTCCTCGCACCGCGGCCTCCCTGCCAGGGCAGGTGTCTTTGGCAAGGGGACAGGCTCGTCCACAGAAAAGCACCAGCAGCGCCGCGACTCCCCTGCCTCGAGGTTTCGCACAGTCCCAGTTACGGGGCGCTGTGTGCGGTGCCCATGGACCACGGAAACCCTGGCTCCCTGAGGCTGGTCTTCCCACATCTCCCTGCAGGGGTGTGGGGAGGGTCTGTGCCCCTCGCCCAGCCCAGCCCACCTCCCCCAGCTGGCTAAGAGGATCCCCAGCCCCACGAGGGGCCTGCAACTGCTCGCGGAGACCTCTAGTTCAACACTTGTGGGCTCCCCGGCTTGTCTTCAGTGCAGCTACTGCTGATGGGGGCTCCCCCTACACTCATGGACCCTCACGGGTGGGGACGGGGGTCTTCCTACTCAGCATGACCTCCTTCCTCCCAGAGCCAGGATAGGACTTCTGTCCTGGGTAGAAGTCAGGCCTGGGGCCCCGGTCTGGAACTGGGACCCACTTGGACTGCAGACGAGCCCCCGGGGACCCCTCTGCACCTGGGGTGGCAGAGGCAGGCTCCCACAGCCCTCCCCTTGAGCAGCACAGGCGGGGACCCCAGCCCACACTGGCCTCCCCTGCCACATCCTCCCATCCTCGCGGTGAGTGAGTCTTTAGAGACCACACCTGGTTTTCCGATATTTCTTATGAAAATCCACGGGGCTCTCGGCTTACAGCCCACCGAGCGTCTGACCCCCCAGAGCGAACCTCAGCCTGGGTCTGAGCCTTCAGACCCACAGCCTGACTCGGGTCCATCAGGTAGAGACTGCGGATTTCAAAGTTAAGTTATACTCCAGCTGCCTCTCGGACACACGGAGGAGGCCTGGCTTCCTGCTCTTAGGGGCCGGATGCGCCCCTTCCCCTGAGGACCCCAGTGGGCGTGGGAAAGAGCTGGGTCCTACAGCATGCCGTGGGGCCTCCGGACTGGTTCTTGTGCTTCCCCACTGTCCCCCGTGAGCTGTGCTGGAGGGGACCCAGGGGGGTGGTCCCGGGACAGCCCCAGGCCTGTGGGCTCCATGGAGCACGTCTCGATGCCGGCTCTAATTTACCAGGAAAAGAACAACAACCACTCACCACTCCAGAGCGGAAAACCAAGGCTCAGAGAGGTTCTGTCACGCAGGAAGGCTCCCACAGCATGGCTGGGCTGTCAGCCGCTCCAGCTGGCTCGCAGGCCCCGGGAAGGCTGGCGTCAGTCCTAGCCAAGCTGGCCTTCCTGCCCCTTCCCTCGTGTCTGCCATGCCGCTTCAGGATGGGCCTGCTGGCTCTCAGCTCAGCCATCTTCCGAGACCCACTCTGCTTCCTACGAATGCAGACCGGTGAGAACAGAAAGAGCCTAAGTAAGGAGCTGGGGACGTGAGCCACGCTTGGCCCAGCCACAGCCCCCAGGATGCTCACACAGCACGGGATGGCAAGAGGAGAGCCGTGGCCATACACTGCCCTCGGGACATAGTGACAGGAGGCTCAGAGGGCCTTCCTGGGGGAAGCAGCATGTGGACACAGAGTTAGGGCTCAGGGAACAGGAAGGACTTGCCTCGTGAGCTACATGGCAAGGGGCGGAGCTCCCTACCTGGTGGGGGAGGGGGGCTGACTCTTGGAGCAAGGGAGCAGGGAGCGTGACCCCGGCCAGGGAGGAAGTGGCCGACGAGGCCCCTTGTCCTCCAGCACCTGGGTCATCACGGGGGCAGAGAAAGGAGATGGGGAGGCCAGGGTCCTGCCTTTCCGAGGCTGGGAAATAGGATGGAACAGGTGCACTGGGTCCCAGGCCCATGTCTGGGGCTAAGTGCCCAGAGAGGAGGGTTTGAGGAGAAGGAGCTAGACAGGCTGAGGGGGAGGTGGGGGCCAGGGCATCGCTGGGGTCTCTCTCACTCCCCCTCTACCTGAGTGCCTGCAGCCCCCCCCCCCCCGGCCCTCCAGGCCAGACCCGTTGCGTCGCCCGCCCCTCCCCCGGGGCTAAGGCAGAAACCCAGTGTGACCCTGTTTCCTGTTGGACTCATCACGCGGTGCTCCGGCATGGGCCCGGCACCCCCGGGGACATCACCCAAGCACCAGCACAGGGCTCCCCCCTGGGGCACGCCTCTCCCCTACTCCGCATCCCCATCACAGCCAGGGGCCCGCGGGACCTCTTCCAGATCCACTCCTGTGTGGGGACTCGCTGCGCCCTGTCCCCGTGTGCCCTGTATCCATCAGTGTCGCCCCACGTGGCGGGGGCCCCCCTGCAGCCAGCACTTCCTTCTGTCACACCTCCTCCTGTTTTCTGCTGTGTGGTTTCTGGCTCCCGGCGCAGCCCAGCTGGCAGAGTTGGCACCGGCGCGGGCCCTGGGGAGCTGCCACCAAGGCGGGACCGTGGGCTCCATCCGCGGTGCTCCGTGCCTCCAGGCAGGGAAACGGGTGCCGACAGCCACGGCGCAGCTGGACTGTCATGCCGCCCTCCCCACGGCCCCCACCCCAGCACGTGATCACAGGGAGCTGACTCTGTCGCAGGTGCCACAGTGACAGGGCACGGGGCCGCGGGGATATGCTGGCGAGCTGGGGAGAGGGCCCCGCGTGCCCCTCCAACGCGGTCCTGGTCTGGACTGCTGCCGCCGAAGACCCTCCCCCTGCCATCCACTGGGCACTGCTGAAAACCAAGACATTGTGCAGGGCCAGAGAGTGAGGAAGTGCTCAGACACACACACACACACACACACACACACACACCCACACACACGGTGGGACCCTCAAGGATCCATAGGAACCAACTCAGAAACTTCCCAGTGGCTGGAACTACAACAATCTGAGCCACAAAATAGAGTCTGAATTTTAACCCAAAGCACAGCATAAATTCATGAACCCCACTGACACGAACAGGTGACTAGGCACACAGAGGGCAAGAACAAAGTCTCTGCAGAAGACTCCCACGCGGACGCCCCGCTCGGGGAGGAGCGCAGGCCTCACCCCTCGGGCATGAGCTTCGCGCCGACTGCCTCCGGGCCCAGGGTGACAAGCGGGAGGGTGGCAGCACCCCTCGGCTGGGGGCCAAGGCCAACGCAGCAACGACATGGCACGCCAGTTGTGGGCACCTGCAGGGTAATCAGGAAGTCCTCCCCGTCTGTGATCTTCCTCCTAAAATCACAGGTCAGATTCCAAGTGGGAGAGAATATCAGGTAAGTCCCACCTGGGATCGTCCCATGAACACCTGCCCAGCTCCCCTCCAAACTCAAGGTCATCGTGTTTGTTTGTTTGTTTTAATATTTTATTTATTTATTTGACAGAGAGAAACACAGCCAGAGAGGGAATACAGCAGAGGAGGTGAGAGAGGGAGAAGCAGACTTCCCGCTGAGCAGGGAACCTGATGTGGGGCTCGATCCCGGGTCTCCAGGATCATGACCTGAGCCGAAGGCAATCGCTCAACCAACTGAGCCACCCAGGTGCCCCAAGGTCATCGTGTTAAAGTCTGGTGTCGACCGCCTCCCCAAAAAGAACGGAGGACACTCAGGATAATGCAAATCACACAGCGAGGTTTGTTTCCAGCTAGCTGGGGTCGAAGCAACTGCCCGGCATACTGGGTTTCCACAAGGACCCCGAATGCAAGGGTCTAGGGGTTTATATGCGTTTCAAACAGCAAGCATGAGTCACACAGTAATTCTCTTGGTTGGGTGAGATAACGTTTTAACCCCCCTCAGTTCCTGGAATGCCCACACATTCCAGGAACTGAAGCAAGATGCACAAATGGTTTTTTGACTTAACTGCCCTCATTTGGTAAGCACAGGCCTTGTAAAGGCCTCAATCACCAGGGGGTCTTAGATATGTAGGGACCTAGTCACCAGGGGGGTTGCCCTGTCATGGTTGCCCTTAGGCTGAGCAGGGTCTAACAATCGAAAACCAAGGGAAATCTGGGGTGCCTGGGTGGCTCAGTTGGTTAAGCGACTGCCTTCGGCTCAGGTCATGATCCTGGAGACCCGGGATCGAGTCCCACATCGGGCTCCTGCTCGGCGGGAAGCCTGCTTCTCCCTCTCCCGCTCCCCCTGCTTGTGTTCCCTCTCTCTATCTCTCTCTCAAATAAATAAAATCTTAACAACAAACAAACAAGGGAAGTCTAAGACACTGTCAGCCCGGAGGGTAAGGGGACCTGATTAAGTGTGACATGGTGTTCCGAGGGGATCCTGGAACAGGAAACAGACATGAGGGGAAAAGCCGGGACCCTGAACACGGTGTGGACCTCGGTTAACGAGGGCGGCTCGATACTAGTTTAGCAGCACAGTAACGGGCCTCCTGTAAGACGTCGGCGCCGGGCTGGACCGTCTTCAGGATTTTTCTGTACATCTAAACCCGTTCTAAATAAAAAGTTGACAAAAAATAAATAAAATCATCAATTCACATATTCAGGTTGCTGGGGGCGGGGGGAGGCCTTTCAGGTTCGGTGTGTCATCCCAGGAGCCCCAAACACAGCCACAGCCCTCGGTCCAGGGGAGCTCCGGAAGTCAGGCGGTTGGAGGCGTCCTCGCGGGTCAGACTGTCAGTCCCTGCGCGCCCCGCCGGCTTTCACCTTGGTTACGTCCCCACCTCCGACCCTTGACCTGGGGACAGACGCACTTGCAAGAGGCAGGATGAAGAAGCGGTGTCTTCTCCGGCCCACGCGCCAGGGGCTGTCATAGCGATTCCTTTCTTCCTTCAGGGCTGAACGGGAATCCTGGAACTTCCTGCATCAAGAGGGAAAGCCAGAAGCAACCCACAGCCCTGGAGGGACTGAGAAACCCCTGCCCCGTCGGGGCCTGAAAGCAGGGCAGAGAGGAGGCCGGCTTGCCGCCTTGGAGAACAACCGTGCTCCTGGAACCCAGCTGGGGGGACTCCCCGTGCACCTGCTGCCAGGCGTGGGGGACCGCACGCAGCACAGGGCTCCTGGGGTGTGCCCTGTTGGTGCGGGCAATGCCCCCACATCCAGTATTCTCTATGCAACCCCCGGCCTGTCCCCAGCCACGGAGCCACAGCGACACTCGGCCGCGGCCCCACCCCACTGTGAGTCCTGACTCCTCTTCCTTCCCTGAGGGCCACCCCCTCACCGTGTCCCTTCGTGAAGGAAACTGAGCCCGACTTTGAGACCATGTTTTATGACCTATGTTTGCAGAGCGTGGCCTCCCGGCCAGAAGCCGACAGTTTGAGCGTTTTCTCACCGTGTGACGACAGCGCCTCATTTCAAGCCTCTCTCTGCAGAGGCCCGCGCGTGGGGTCTGCTGGCCCGTGGGGCACAGCGGGACCTCGGCAAGGCGCAGGCGCGACGCACGGATTTGTTCCTTGTCCTTGTTTCCCGTGTTTTAGCGCAAGGAGCCTGGAGGGCTTGAGGCGCTCGGCTTCCAGCGGGCGTGGGCTGGCGGCCTCTTCCCGAGCCCGACAACCAGAAATCTCAGGCCACTGCCCGCGGCCCCCAGGCCCTACCTTTAAAGGAAAGCGTGCAGGGCCCGTCACAGAAACGTGAGTGCATCCCTGGGGCAGCTTTGTGGAGCGAGTGACTCCCACCCCAAGGCCAACCCGGGCCCAGACAAAAGGGGGCACCCTTCGGCTCAGGTCCAGAGGAGGGCTGGGCTGCTCTGTGTCCTCTCCCTAGAGTAGCTGAGGCCTGCGCCCCAGGGCGAGAGGGGTCTCCCCTGCCCCAGCCCCAGCCATCTCATTTAATAGGGGCCGTGTTTAAAGGAGCGAGGCCGATACAAAAGCGAAGGTTAAGCAAAGCTTTATTTCATGCCAAGCATCAGAATTTTTCTGGCCAGCCAGGGTCATTTCTCAGGAGAGAAATTAACGCCGCTTAATTCCTCAAGCCCGCTTTTCTAGGGCGACCCCCCCCCCAACTCACAAGCTGGCCAGGGCTCATCTGCATGTGTACTGCTCCAGGAACCGGGAAGCTGAGGGCATTCTAGGGTGTTCCATTCTTAGTTTGCGCCTCTGTTACTCAGGGTCTGGGGGTTGGGGTTAACTGAATGGGCACCTCCCCAACCTGGCTCGCCTTTGTTTTCCAGGGGCTACGAGCCCGTATTTTCCGAAGCTGGTTTTCTGAGTAAAAGGCAAGGTGGCTTGGATTTCTAAATGGGTCCTTACATCATTCCCTCCCTGGCCGTGGGGCCTCTGTTCCCTCCAAAGCATCTGGCCTGCAGCCCTCCTGGTCTTTCCCCTGCAGTCCCCAGGACCCTCCCTCCCTGAGGTCTCGCTCACAGCCTCTGCCCTCACCCCTCCTCCTGCAGGTCTGTGCTTAGATGCACCATCCTGCTGAGGCCTGTAGGTCAAGCACGGCCTCGGTGGGCCAGGGGTCCCCTCAGGGGCAGGGGTTCCCTGAGCCAATCACTGGCACAGAGATAACTTAAACTTAGCAGACTCTGCACCTGGCCTTCGGATGGAGACGGGGTATGACTTCTGCCCTCCCCCCACGCCCATCCCCTCCTCAGTCCTGCTCGGGCTCTTTACGCACAGCAGCCTGGGCTGGCTCGACGAGGACGGGAGGCCAGCCCCTGGACTGTCAGCTGCCTGCTATGTTATCCTGATGTTCTCTCTGAGCCACAGTGAGTTAGAGCAAAGGTCCTGTGGTCACACGGCCCCAGAAATGGAGAAGCAGCAACCATGCCTCGAGCCACCCCGTGCCCAGAACACAGGCAGCCAGGGTCTTCCCAGCTCCCCTGTGCACCCTCGAAACCAGACGGATCACTTTTCACTCCCCGTCTCAGGCTCTGTGGGGCTCTGGTGGTCATTCCGGTTGTCTGCAGGGCCTTCTGATCAGCTGGTCCGAGGGAGGCCCACCCTGCTAGTCCAGGACCCACAGGCTCATCAGCGCCCCTGAGGTCTGCAGACGGGAGCCAGGACCACAAGGCCGGCCAGCTCCGTCAGCGACGGCCAAGGTCTGGGTCAGAGCCCTGCGCCAGCCGAGGGACCCCGCGCTGCAAGTCTGGTCACTGCTATGGGACTTCTTCTCGGAAGGCCACCTCTGATTCTTAGCCCTCCTTGAAGATCGAGGGCAGAAAGACCCTGACGCGCGCTCTTCTCCCTGGGACGGTGCCAGACAGAGACCCTCTGTCAGCCCCGGGGTCTGCACTGGCCGCTTCAGGGACAGCTCTGAGCCCGCTATTCCCCTATCTTCAGGGCGTCCGGGGACCTTAGGGGTGTTTTTGGTGCGCGGGCACCAAAGCGAACGGGGTGAGGAATGGGTGGGTCCGGTAAAGGTATTCATTCGCTGGACCCTGTGCCATTGTTGCTTTTATCACTTTTGTTTTAATTTGTTTTTTGTTTTTTAGAGATTTTATTTATTTATTTGACAGAGAGAGATCACAAGTAGGCAGAGAGGCAGGCAGAGAGAGAGGAGGAAGCAGGCTCCCTCCCGATGCGGGTCTCCATCCCAGGACCCTGAGATCATGACCGGAGCCGAAGGCAGAGGCTTTAGCCCACTGAGCCACCCAGGCGCCCTGATTTATTTATTTGACAGAGAGAAACGCAGCCAGAGAGGGAACACAAGCAGGGGGAGTGAGAGAGGGAGAAGCAGGCTTCCCGCTGATCAGGGAGCCCAATGTGGGACTCGATCCCGGGTCTCCAGGATCATGACCTGAGCTGAAGGCAGTCGCTTAACCAACTGAGCCCCCGGGAGCCCAGGTTGGACAAACCTGTAAGGCCAGCCAGTGCTCGAGCCGTGCCACGGCCCCCAGGCGGCGAGACCCAGCTGCTGGGCATAGTCGCGGTTGGGGATGTGGGCTCCCCCAGGAAAACGGTTGGCCTGAGCCCCGTGCCACGCTCCAGACTTCAGGCGTGCAAATACCACAGAAACACAGAACTTGGCTCGTGAACTAGGAGTGCTGGAGGAGTGGGGGTCAAAAAACAGCTTCCAAACCGGAGAGCTGTGGTTTAAGGGGGCGACGGCCCCTCTACAGTTCTTCAGTTGTCCTCGGTGGCATCCAGGGGCCCCTGTCCCGGCTGGTGACCACACTTCCAACTTAAGCATTATTTTAATTGCACACGGGTTTATTTGGGGGCGTTCAAGGGCATGGCATGTCGTGCCCTTTCTGATACCTCGCGACTCCATGGCTCAGACGATTTCCGTCTTCGTGTCCCGCAATCTGTCCCTTCAGGGCCACGCGGAGAGCAGTCCCGTGCGGGGCTGAGCAAAGCTGAGTCTCTGGAAGGGGAGGGGGGCCTGTTTCAACGTCCTCTTAGGTTCCCGTACCGCTTGCCCCTTACATGAGGATATGGCTTGCTTTCCAAACCTGAAGGGGAGAAGGCAAGTGCCCTCCCACCTTCGTCTGAGGCCAGGGAGGTCAGGGCATGGCCGAGCCTCTCGGCGACTCCAGAGCAGCGGGGTCTCTGCCAGCTGCGCACCTGTCCTCCCACCAAGGATGGGGCCTGCAGCCATGACCCCGGCGTCCTGGAAGCAATGTGGGTGGACGATGGAGTCCACTAGGGCTTCAAGTCCCAGGAAAAGGTGTGTGGTTTCCCGACACCGAAGTCTAAATACAGATCTTCACGTGGGTGAAGATTCTCGGTGTCCCGAAGCCCACATCCCGCACAAAGGCCCGTCCCGGGGGCTGCCCTCACTGTGCGGGCGGCCCCCGTGGGCAGCAGCATGTCTCTGAGAGCTCCTCCAGTAGACCATGGTTTTTGTAACAGTTTGATTGACAGAAAACCCGAGAAGAAGACAGAAGAGAGCCCTCCCTCCCTACGACCCACACATGTTTTCCCTGTTGCTGAAAACTTACCTTCGTTTTGGGCTGCGGCCACAATGAATGAGCCATGCCCGATGTGTGAGTATGCACTAAATGTCCTACTTCTCCCGATTCTCTCGTGGGCCCCCTGCCTTCCTCTGCCCCAGGCTCTCCCGCGTCCATCAGTCCCCTCCGCCATGATGGGGAAGCTGAGATGCCGGAAATGCTCCGGCCCGCCTCGGGTTCCGGCACGCTGCAACCAAGACCTGTGTGATTTCCTGGGTGGCGAGGGTAAGAGGCAAATAAACTCCCTTCCACCTTACCTGAGTTTGTGCTCCTGAGGTGACTCAGGGGTCACTAGAGAGCTAGGATGGGGGCTGCTGGCCTGAGGGACCAAGTGTCACCTCCAAGCTGTGCCCTCTAGGAGGCGAGGGTGAACGGGATTGAGTCAGGAACCAATGGGCAGTAATTTAACCCACCATGTCCACGTGCTGGAGCCTTTAAGAAAACCCTCAAGTATGGGTTTGGTCGGTCCTTATCTGGATGTCGGCTTTGCCCTTTATGATACCCCTTATAACACACCAATAAACCCGAGTGCCTTGTTTCTCTGAATCCTTTGCAGTGTTGTTAGGAGATGACTAAGCAGAGGCTGTCGTCGAGGGAATCCCTGACCGGCACCCGGTCGGAAGTACGGCTGCTCCAGACTGTGAGTGTGGTCTAGAGTGGGCGGCCGTGCGGGCTGAGCCCTTGACCCTCAGGGTCTGGGCCACGGGCAGGCTGTGGGTGTCAGATTGGACTAAGCCATAGGACGCCCTTCAGAGTCTGCCGAGAAGTGTGTGATTCCTGGGTGCAGAAAACCCCGCACATCTGATGCCAGAGGGTTCTGTGTGTGAAACACCACGCTGACCCGGGAGGCGTGGTCTCCTCTTGTCCCGTGACCTTGGCAGTTTTGAGGAACACTGGCCAGGTATTTTGCCGGGTTTTCCCAAGTCCCGTTGGCATGTGATGTCTGTCTCCCGGCTGAGCGGTGGTGCGGGACTGGGAGGGGATTATAGACATTGTCACGTCACATCCAGGGAGCAGAGTGCCATGACATGTCACGGCGGGTGCTGGCCTCTCCCACCCCGCCCACACCGTCCTCTGGAAGGAGGTCACTGTGTGCAGCCCACGCCTAAGCGGCGGGGCCACCCTCCATGGGGGCCCCTCCTAGAAGGGGGACATCTACGTAGCTACTTAGAATTCTTCTGCATGGAGATCTGTCTCTCCTCTCCCGTTCACTTATCCAGTCTCTCAAACCCGTTCAGACCCACAGACATCTATTTTATTGTTGAGATCATAACCCATCGCTATTTATTCCGTCGCTCCCATCGTTCCTGCTCTGGCCCTGGACCCCTCGTCACAGAGTGTGCCCCATCAGGCCCTCCCTCACTCTAGGCCCAGGATCGGCCACTTCTCCGAGGAGCCCTGGTTCTTTTTACTGGAGAATGGCGGTGCTAGACACCAAGAACGGGGCCCTGGGTGTGCTCATCGCTACTGGGGTGGCATTGCCCCTCGGCCTCTCGCCGACAAGATGAGTGTGTACAGTGTAGGACTACGTCTCTACAATCATCCCATATGTGATCGTTTGTGGCTTTATTACACTGAACCTGAGTTCGTGCTGACCTTTCCACCTCTGCTCTACACCACATGGGTTGTTCCTTCCCTTGCTTCTGTGCAAATTCTCACTCCCATGGTGAGAAGTCTGACTCCTGCTTGCCCGCCCCGTTACTTACCGTCCTCTTCCAGTATACAGGCACCGTGACATCAGACTGCGACTCCCTGACCCCCTCGGAAAGCAGCTTTATCAACCAGAGTCCGGCATTTGGGGACACGTCTTTCGGCCTTGAGTTTTGCCGATTCTGCTCACTCCCAAAGTTACTAGGCTGGCGCCTTCTCTCCCATTCTCCTTCACTGAGGTTTTTCACACATTTGTTTCACAGCTAAATTCTCTCATCACAGACTGTATCCCTTCCTGGGAAACTTGAGACCTAAATTGTAGGGTTTTAATCGGTGTACATTAAGGGTCTCCCTGGGCTGTAAAGTTCTATGGTTTTGACAAATGTGTGATATCCTATATCCATTGTCACAGGATCCTACAGAATGGTTTCAGTGCCTCTGTGCTCCCTCTATTAACCCTCCCCTCTCCCAAGCACCTGGCATACCGTGACCTTTTCAGTGACCACAGTTTTGCCTTTGCCGGAGTGTCATATAATTGGAATCAGACTGGCTTCTTCCACTTAGTGATATGCGTCTAAGATTCTGATAGTTCATTTCTTTTCATTGCTGAATAATATTCTATTGTCTGGGATTATCTGTTCACTGACTCAGGGAAACCTTGGCTGCCTCCGTTTGGGGTGACAACGATGGCGAAACTGCTGTAAACACTCAGGTGCAGGTTTGCATAGACATACGTCTTCCATCAGTTGGATAAATACTGAGGAGCACGATTGTTGGCTTGTACTAGAACTTATGTTTAGTTTGTAAGAAAGTGCAGAACTGTTTTTCCGAAGTGACTGCACTATTTTGCATTCCCACCAGGAACAAATGAGGGTTCTTGTGTTCCACATCCTTGCCAGCTCTCGGGGATGCCAGGTTTTTTTGTTTTTCTGGGTTTTTTTTGTTTTTTTGCCACTCTAATGGATGTGTAGCAGTATCTCTTTGTTTTAATTTGCAATTCCATAATAAGAAATGGATTTGCCTTTTTTTTTTTTGCCATCTGCCTATTTTCTTTGGTGAGCTGCCTGTTTAGCTCTTTTGCCCATTTTTAATTGGGGTATTTGTTTTCTGATTGCTGAGTAAGATTTCTGTATATTTTTGGACAGAATTGAGAGGCCGAATAAATAAAGGGACAGACCATACATGAAAACAGGACTCTGGCCCACGCCCGTGGGCGGCCACCGTCCGCCGTAGCCGGCCTACTATGCACCGGCAACAACCCAGGACCCAGCTTAGTCCCCGTAGCAATCAACCCAAAATCACCAGGACTTTATTTATAACGGACACATCCTTAATTTTGTCCCCATTTCCAACCTAGGACCAGAGAAGGCCAAATATGCTTCCCTAAGCAACCACACCACCGCGCTGCGCCTCCCTCGGGGAAGCCTTCCCGCCCCTGCCCTGCGTCTCCCGGGAACCCCACACTGATGGTGGCCAACTCCCTTCTACGGCAGACCTTGAACAAACAGGTGCTGCCTCTTCTTATCTGGTGTCTTCATTTATTTCCACAAAGTGCTTTATCAGATATGTGCTTTGCGGATTTCCGTTCTCAGTCTTCAGCTTGTCTGTTGGTTCTCTTAACAGTGTCTTTCAGAGAGCATAGATTTGGATTTTAATGAAGCTCAACTTACATTTTCTTTCATGGATCATGCTTCTCGTGTTTTTTCTAAAAACTCATCCCAAGCTCACTTAGACTCCCCTACGTCCACTTCTAGGATTTTTAAGCATTACACTTTATATTTAGGTCTATGACCCATTGTGAGCTAATTTTTGTGAAGGATGTAGTGTCTGTGTCTAGAGTTCTTTGAACGTCCAGGAGTTACAGCTCCATTTGTTGGAAAGACTACCCTTTCTGTATTGTACTGCATTTCTGTCCCTGTGACAGACCAGTTAGTTATATTTGTGTGAGTCGATTTCTGAGATCTCTAGGCTCTTCCATTTGTACATTTCTTATATTGCTGTATTTCATTGACTAATATTTTGTTGAGGGTATTTGTATCTATGTTCATAAGTTATGGGTTTATGGTTTTCTTTCCTTGTTCTGTCTTCATCTGGAGTTGGCATTAGGATAATGTTTGCCTCATAGAGTAAATTAGGGGTTGTTCCTTCCACTCTTATTTTCTAGTAGCGATTGTATAAAATTGGTATCATTTCTTCCTTAAATGTTTGGTAGATTTCACCAGTCAAGCTACCTGGTGCTTTATTTTCTAGAAGGCTATTGATCATGGATTTGCCTCTTTAATAGACATAGGCCTAATCAGATTATCTATGCCTCCTTGTATGAATTTGGGTAGTTTGTGTCCTTTGAGGAATTGGTCCCTTTCATCTAAGTTATCAAATGTGTGAGTTCAGAGTCATCCGCAGGATCCCCTTATTATCCTGCTAATCCCCATGGGATCAGAAGTGAAGTCAGTCTGGCTCAGAAATCCTTAGAGTTAACAGATTGAGACCCACCTGAGGCCACCTTTCCCAAGTTCGTTGTGAATTACTGGATGTGCTCTGAGCTTACTTGTTATCGAGTTTATTTCTGACTGTATCTTCCCATTTTGAATTAGCTTCTGTATAAGGTTGGATCCAAATCTTCCCCTTCTGCTTCATCCATCAAGGGGTTGGACTGCCATCCCAGTGGTTCTACTTTGAATCAGAACAATCCTCAGGATGGGGCACTGCAGCCAGGAGCATGGAGATCTGGGTCAGTGAGGTGGTAGGACTTTTCTGTCCCCAGCTTAGCCTGCAGGGGCCTCAGAGGAGGTGGTGTCTGCTTTAATGGGGTCACGGGCAAATGATGTGGAAGTAGGAGGCTAGGAGAGCAGACAGCCCCACCTGATGGAGAGTGACTGAGCTTGCAGGGGCTTTCAAGCTTGTCTGCATGTTAGAACATAGGGAATATTCTGATGTCCGGGCTCTCTGCCAGAGATACTCACTTAATTGGTTCGGGGTGCAGCCTATGTTCAGATACCTTGACTAAAGTTCCGAGCACAGGCACTGACTACATCTTGGAGACTTTCACCCACATATGTCACCAAATAATGGGAAGGATGGAAGGAAGGAATGTGTTGGGGCCCCTTAGTTGGTCACACCTCAGGAAGCCAAAGGGCTTCATTTGCCTTGTGACAATGCTGACTTCTTCACCTGTGAAGCGACCTGCCGTCACCAGGAGAGACGAAGAGGCCGGCGTAGACCATTCCAACCCTGTGAGGTCACTGATGTTAAGTTGTGACACACTAAAGAGAACAAAACAAGTCTGATGGCTCCCACTCAGACTTCGGAACATTTATGCTCTTAGACTTCTCACTAGAAATTAAAGAAAGCCTCTGCCTGAAGGCTCTGAATGACCAAGCAGTCCTTGGATGTTGTTGCTGTCAGTCTGCTTGGGTGTAAAAGAAAGACTACCTGCAGGATGGGGAGCTAGGGCTGGCTTGTTTGTGCAGGGGTGAGTGTGGAGGCACCCGGTTTTGCCTTTTCCTGCCTGGAGTGTGGTCTGGCTTCAGCCCCAGGCAAATGTCAGAAGGAAACAAGCTCGAGGGTGTCTCAATGTAGCCAAACAGACAGAAAGGCCACCATGAGATCAAGAGAAACGGACGGATGTACGGGCTTGTGTGCGTGCACAGTCCAGCAGTAGTGACTCCAGCCACAGCCGAGCCAAGGGGCTCCGGGGTCTGCCATCGGTCTGCGAGGCTTTCTACTGTCCTCTCCCTTGGCCCTCTCTTCTCACAGGCTTTCCGTTCACGGTAGCAGACGGTTTCTGCCCAGGGGAGGGATGGGTAAACGGCTTCTTGCTTCCAGCAGCCGCATCCTCTTCTCTCGTTGGAACGAAATTTCGGCAAAGCCCACAAACCCAATGACCTAGGTCTGCTGAAATCTTCTGTGAGCTCCTCCAGGTCTGTCTGCTGTACGTCCCCACCCTGCTGTCTGCCCTGCATGAACAATAGCCAGACTCCCTTACGTTTTGGGCTCTAGAAGGAGCTGGCCAATGAGAAGCTCTGCAGGAAACTGTGGTCACATCATTCGGTCCTCCTGCCCCAGCTTGTCAGCATTGCCTCAAGCTATCCGTGCCCCTCCTCCACAGAGTTCCCGTTTCCTTCCGAGGCAGCCCTCTGCCCCTGACTCGCCCTGTTCTGCTTCCTCCCCTCGCCCTTCAGACAGAAGTCGAACCACTCCTTGCTTGTTACCAGCTTGGGTGCAGCACTACTGCTTGAGCGTTCCCATATCCTACCCCAAATTAGAATGTACTGTCTTATCTTCCCTGAATGCCAACAGATGCATTGGCTTTGATGCAGGAAAAGGCTCTAGCCAGTTGGGTACGCACAGAAGCAATGTGGGAAACTTCCAGGTCACACCCCGGCAGCAAGAGGCGTGCCTCCTCCCACAGTTCTTCCACCCTCCTCACTGTCTGGAAAGCAGATCAGGTATAAAGCCATCTTGGACGCGTGGAGACGAGCGACATCCTAGGGGATGGTGGGGCAAAGAGAGCAACAGCTAGGCCTCCTGCATGTTCCCTAGGGCAGAGTGCCAAGCCACATCCAACAAAACTGCTGTGGGGGGATCTCAACCTTGGTGATTCAGGGCCCTGTCCCTGCAGCTGAACCCATGTCCAACCACACAGTGACCCTCTCTTTCTCAGTAGTTCCTGTCAAAGTTCCAGAAGTGTCTCTCTGGTCTTGAGCCACATCTCCAAGCACAATGCAATCATTATTGCCAAGTGGCCAGGCTTGGCTCCATCCCTGAGCTGGAGCCCTGATAACAAGAAGGGAGATTTCTCCTGGGTGAGTAAAAGCAACAGTCCCATATAATTGTGACCAGAGCCACATTAGCACCGCCCATGCACTAGCCACCGATAACCATGGCTTCATCTTCGCAGTATTTTATGCTTAGTTCCTGTCATTCCGGGACTAACTGGGCTTAGTGGGGCTGTTCTTGCCTGGGCCTCTTGCAGTGGAGGGTAAATGAAGCCAGAGTCATCTGAAGTCTCACCTGGCTGGCCATCCAAGATGGCAACGGTCGAAGCTAGCTATTGACTGGAAGTACAGCTGGGGTGCTGACCAAAGTATCCACACACAGCCTCTTGAAATGGTCTGGGCCTCTTACAGAGAGGTGGTCCCAGTGTAGTAGTCCCACATTTCCTACATGGTGGCTGGCTTCCAAGAGGCAGGAAGAGGAAACTATCAGGCCAGATAGGGACTATGCATCTCTTCTACCATATGCTTTTAAAGAAAAAAGCCACCCAGTTTCAAAGGTGTTCATAAATGTGTCTCACCTCTGCAGTGGTAGTGGCAGGTTCAGACTGCAAAAGAGAAACATAGGAAGGGAGAGATTGTGGGAGGTATCTTTGGAAAATACGATCTGGCACCGTCTGCCCTCTGGTCACAGTTCTCCTCCCTCCCATATGCAAAATACATTCACCTCTCACCAAGACCCCAAAGTCTCATCCCATTACAGCATCAGCTCAAGGTCTAGGTCTTATTAAATGAGCTCCCGGTGTGCATGAGACTCCTCAAGTACAATGCCTTAAATATGGTTCTTTCATAAGACCTGTATGAAACAAGTGATCTGCCCCTCACACCCAACATGAAACGGGGGCATAGAATTGTTGTCACCTCACTCCTAACAAAAATGGGCCCCACAACCCTAAAGTGCAGCCAGGTACATTGTACCAGTTCCCTGATCAGGACAAGTTCTGTTTCTTGAGAGTTGTTCTCTGTGGTTCTTGTTTTACACTTTGAGCTCTAAGTTCTACACCTAGAAGCATTCCTCATTTTCTATTACAAAGGGCCTGTATCGTCAACTCAATAGTTTTCTCAGCCTGCTTCCTGCCTCAAGAAGTTGAGGGCTCAAAGGCTTCTTTTGGTTTTAAACTCTCTTTCCCTTTTAGTCCAGGCTAATATAATTTCTTTATAAATTGTGTGGGTTTCCTCTATATCAACTTATAATCTCTTGAGACAGGCTCTTCTCTACCTTAGGTTGAGACTCAGGGTATATGGGACATCATCCTTTAAAACCATGTTTATAGGAGAGAGTCTACAAAAGTGGTTCTCAACTGGAGGTGATTTTGCTACTGCCTGAAGAAAATGTGGTAATGTCTGGGGACATTTTTGGTTTTCACAAGTAGTGACGAGCTGTCCTCTAGGGAGTAGAGAGCTGAAGTGATGTTAAACATTCAACAATGCACAGAAGAGGGTGCCTGGGTGGCTCAGTGGGTTAAAGCCTCTGCCTTCAGCTCAGGTCATGATCTCAGGGTCCTGGGATCGAGGCCCACATTGGGCTCTCTGCTGAGCAGGGAGCCTGCTTCCTCCTCTCTCTCTGCCTGCCTCTCTTCCTACTTGTGATCTCTCTCTGTCAAATGAATAAATAAAATCTTTGAAAAAACAATGCACAGAAGAGCTCCCTACAAAAGGAATTATCCAGCCCCAGATGTCAATAAAACCAAGGCCAAGAAACACTGGTCCACAGGAACTCCCCTAAAATATTTCTAAATTCTCAAATAACCATCTTACAGTTACATGCTTGTCTTCATTCTTACCCTGAGACATCTTTTACCCTGAGACAAATAACCTCAATTTGATCTTTATCCTATAGCCACTCATTACTTTGAGAACCTTTTTGTCTTGAGAGGCTGAACATGAAAATCAGCTTTATTTTCAAA
This sequence comes from Spilogale gracilis, assembly GCA_004023965.1. NCBI lineage: Eukaryota > Metazoa > Chordata > Mammalia > Carnivora > Mephitidae > Spilogale > Spilogale gracilis. The sequence continues at coordinate 27,188 of PITA01013955.1, forward strand.
TCCAGTAACTCCTAACAATAGCACATAACTACACACTTCATGAAACTCCTTTAAATTTTGGAGACTGCTTCTCCCTCTCCTTCTGCTGCTCTCCCTGCACATGCTCTCTCCCTCTCACTCTCTTTCACAAATAAATAAAATCTTAAAAAAGAAAAGAAAAGAAAAGAAAAGAGAAGAGCATGAGAGTTGTTTCCCCTCCGGGGTGGATAGTGAAGGTCCGTGCCTGGAGCTACCGACACACAGAATTTGACGGCAGAGCCAATAATGAGCCAAGGCTGATGCTGATGAGAAATGAGTTCATTACTGCGTGCCAACAGCAAGGTGGCAGAAGGGAGTTCAACCATGATTCTTCCTGGAATTGTCAAATAATTTCAACAATTATCTGTGAAGGAGAGTATCTTTGTGGGAGTTCATAAGTCACTGGAAAAGTTCCACACATTGCTGGAGAAAAATAAAATACAAAAACACACTGAAGGAGTGACTTTACCTGAATCACCCCCACGCCCCCAGCCAGTGCAGCTCAGTGCCAAGAGAGATCTCTACCCAGGCAATGATTTCTCTCCTGGGGCAAAGTAAGAGCACGTGAATGAACGCCCCAATCCCACAGCTGCATGGACTGCTACTCAAAAGGTCACCACTTGCTTCACCCACCCAGAATACTGAAGTGATCTGCAAAGCCAGAAGCTGGGGAAAGGCTGAGAGCAGAGCAAGCAGGGCTCAGAACTCACTGGGTCTTACTAACCACTTCAGGGACCACGCCGGGAAGGCTGCCAACAAGCCAGTTGGTACGCCTTGCTTACAGAGCCCCCAGTGGCTCACGGGTACTTCCAATGGTTCATGCACCTCCTCTACCCTCTTCGTCTGTGGCTGGGTCCCTACACATGTTCCCATGGACAGCAGGTGTGAACCTTTGCAGACAGCTAGAGAGCGTGCAAAGAAAACGAGCCCCGTACGGTAGGATTGAAAGAAGGCATACAAACTCAAATGTTCCAGGACACCACCCTAGGGAAAACAAACAGGAGAGTCTTAGCACCTGGCCTGGCCCTGCAGGATCACTAGAAGACATACAATCTTAAAAATTCCTCCTGGGCGCCTGGGTGGCTCAGTGGGTTAAAGCCTCTGCCTTCAGCTCAGGTCATGATCTCTGGGTCCTGGGATCGAGGCCCGCGTCGGACTCTCTGGCATCGGGCTCTCTGCTCGGCGGGGAGCCTGCTTCCTCCTCTCTCTCTGCCTGCCTCTCTGCCTACTTGTGATCTCTCTCTCTCTTTCTGTCAAATGAATTTTTAAAAAAATCTTTAAATATTCCTCCCAAAGGGAAATAAGTGTAGAGTGAGTGCATTCATAGAAAAGGTCCAATAAAGCCTCAGAATCCCTAGCCAGGCTGCCTGGCGGAGCCATCTCTTTCCCAAAAATAGTCAGCAAAGTCTGGAGCAGATGACTACTTCTTCAAAAGGAAGACAGCCACACAAGACTTCAAGAAACATGAAAAAAAATCAAGAAAACATAACATCGTGAAGGGAGCACAATATTTTTTCAGTAACTGACCTCCCAAAGATGGATCTATGAGTTACTTGACAAAAAATTCAAAATAATGCTTTTAAGGAATCTCACTGAGGTACCAGAGAACACAGATCAATAACTCAAAGAAATCAGGAAAACAATACATGAACAAAATAGGAACAGAGAAATAGAAATTCTTAAAACAAGCCAAAAAAAGGGAAAAAATGGGATGGTTGCCAGAGGGGATATGGAGGAGGGATTGGAGGGTGAAACTGGAGATGGGAATGGGGGAGTGCACTTCTCATCATGAGCGCCCGGTGTTGTTTGGAAACGCTGACTCCACTACACTGATATTACACTGTATGTTAATTAACTGGCATCTAAACAAGAACTTAAAAAAACAAAGAGTGTTTAGAGCCCCCTCCCCCCAAAACAAAGAACCAAACAGAAATTCTGGAGCCTAAGAAAACAATGAATGAAATGAAACATGCAACCAAGAGCATCAACAGCACACTAGATCTGAGCGGAAGAAAGAATCTGTGAACTCAAAGATAGGTCCTATGAAATCATCAACTCATAGGAGAAAAAAAGAATGAAGAGTGGAGAAAACCTATGAGAATTATGGAACATCAGCAGATGAGCAATATACGTATTATAGGAGTCCCAGAGGGAGAAAAAGGGGGCAGAAAGTTTATTTAAAGAAATAATGGCTAAAAACTTTGTAAATCTGGGGAGAGATACGGACATCCAAGTACATGACGCTCATAGGTCCCGAAACAGATTCAACCCAAGGAGGTTCCTCAAAGAATTCAAAATGGAGCTACCATATGATCCAGCAATCTCCTTCTAAGCATATAACTGAAGGAAATCAGCATCTCCAAGAGATGTCTGCACCACTATATGGACTGCCACATTATTTACAACAGCCATGATATGGAAATAATCTAGGTGTCTGTCAAAGAATAAATGGGTAGAGAAAATATTATATATGATGGAATATTATTCAGTAATTAAAAAGAGAGTGAAAGCTTCTTGTTTGTGGCAACATGGATGACCCTGAAGGACGCTATGCTAAGTGAAATAGGGCAGAAAAAGAAAGGAAAATACTGTATGATCTCACTCATATGCAGGATCTAAAAATGAACCAACAAAAAGTCAAACTCATAGAAACAAAGTAGAATGGTGGCTGCCAGATGTTTTATGGGGAGGGGAGAATGGGCAGGTGTGGGGCAAAGGGCACAAACTTCCAGTTATAAGATGATAAGTTCTGGGAAGCTAATGGACAACATGGTGGCTGTGTTTAGTAATGCTGCATTGTATTTTGAAATTTGCTAGGGGAATAGGTGTTAAGTGTTCTCACCACATACGCACAAAAATGGTAATTATGTGAGGTGACGCGTTCATTTGATTGTAGTAATCATTTCACAATGTATATCAAATCACTACATTATAGACTTAAAATGTATATCATTTTATCAGCTCAATAATGGAAAAAATAAATAAAATGACTAATACTATTAAATCTACCTGCATACTCCATTCTTCTCCCATCACCCTGCCTCACCCCACTCCGTGCCCCCGGGTAAGTAACTACCATCCATGTATTGTGCTTGTCATTCCCTTATTTTGTTGTAGAATTTTATCACATATGTATCCCTAAATACACATTGCCTTATTTTGCTTTGTTTTGAGCTCTATAAAAAATTGTATCATGCCATGTATATTGCCCAGACACTTCCTGTTTTTACTGGGCATTGTTTCTAAGACAATATTGAACTTGGCTATATTTTTTATTGATATATAATATACCATTGTATTAATGTATCACAATCTACCCATTCTTTTGCTTGTGGGAATATGAGTTATTTCCAGGTTCTTGCCTTTATGTACAATACGGCTTTTAACATTCTTGGGCATATCTCCTGGTGCACATATGCCAAGATTCCTCTAGGCTCTATTAACTATGACTGAAATTGATGAGTCATAAGTATTCATTACCTTTAACTCCACAGGATGTCATATCATTTTTTTTAAGATTTATATATTTTATTATTTGAGAGAGTGTGTGGCAGAGTGAAAGGGAAAAGCAGACTTCCCACTGAGGAGGGAGCCCAACACAGGGCTCGATCCCAAGACCTTGAGATCACGACCTGAGCAGAAGGCAAACACTTAACTGACTGAGCCACTCAGGCACCCCTCAAATCATATCCTAAAATATTGCACCGACCCTTGACCCAATGGGCAAGGTAGATCTCACATTCCCAAGTCAAGCAGTGCTCAGAAAGGATGATCACCTCGGCCATAAACCCCCCAAGCTGCAGAGACTTGGGATGAGGGTCTTGCTAGGTGGGTGACCCTCTCTTGCAGCCAATAAACACCCTTGATGTCAAGTTTGGCAAATCACAGTGCTTGACTGAATCATTTATTGTGGAGGCATTCATTTCAAAGACAGCTATCTCCAGAAAACACATTGCCATCCGAATGATAAGATAAAGTGCATAAGATAAACTCCAAAAGATGTTGGTTGATTCTGACAACTGACCATTTGCATCACTCGCTTTTTCTTTCTTGTCCTATACTTCCACTTCCTGCTATTGTGTTTTTCAGGCAGTCTCTCTCTCTCTCTCTCTCTCGCTCTCTCTCTCGCTCTCTCTCTCGCTCTCTTGCTCTCTCACTCTCTTTCACCCTCCAACCCCCACCACCGACCTTGTTTTGTGGCCAAACCTACACTGTGTAATTTCCAGGTCTTGTATTTTAATAGTTCTTCAAAGTTTCCTGAGAGTTGTAGCTGAAGGGCTTCTTGCAGTCGTAATAAGAATGACTTGGCTGGACCCAACCATGACAATGGTTGTTAATAAGCTGAGAACTGCAGGTAAAAGGAGCAGGTAAAAGGATGGGGAGAGTCCCAGGCTGAGAAAAAACCTCCAGGGCCAAGCCTCACCTCTACATAGGGAGGTGAAGTAGCCTATTGCCTCAGCCTCCTCCCACTCTGCCCTGATGGACCTGACAGTCACTGGCCCACCCTCCTGGGGCCCAGCCAGTTCACCACCTTTGAAAAAGCCAGATAATAGAAGCTTTGGAGACATCTAAACTACTTGGGAAGGGTGGGCCCAGAGCACTGTCCAGCATTGGACCACAGCTGTTCCATCTCACACCATGAACTACAATTGCCAGCCCTTCCTCCCTGGTGACTACCCCAGCACCCCAAACCTATGAGTTGTACATGGGACTGTACTCAGGGCACCCCAGAGCTTGGCTCCCATGCAGACCACCATGATCAACATCCCAGTGAGACCTCCATGCCCAACCACATGGTCTAGTCCCTGTTCAGCACAATCTTTCTTAACGAGTGCATTCACCCACTCGATGGTAGGTGACATGATGGGGACCCAGGTCTATGCCTCCATTGCCAAGTGCTTGAACATCTGGGCCCTGGTCTTGGGCCTCCTTCTGATCATTACCTTCATTATTATTTTTGCCACTGGTTCATAAGTAATTGCCCAGGCAATTTCAAAGATCATAAAATGTTATGAAGGCTACTAGTCACTGTCCCTGGCCTGAGGCTGTCTCTCCTTCCACTGAATTTTATGTACACATCAGTCTATAGTTGAATTCAATAAAGCACTTGTATGTGAAAAAAATAATAAAAATAAAGTGTTGCACCAATATTACACTCCCAAGCAGTTTATGTATCAGTACTCCCCTTCACAGTGCTTGGATTTGTTAAACTTCTAATTTTTTTTTCCAATCTAATAGTCATAATACAGTTTCTTCTTGTGGTTTTATTTTGTATTTTCTGGATTAATTTTTTTATGTTTATTGATCATTCATGCTGCTGCTTCATTAACTACTCTTTTGTCCATTTTCCTCTTGGTTTGTTTATTTTCCTATTGAGTTCTTTATGTATTATCAATACTAATCCTTTGTCATTTCTGGGTTGCTTACATCTTTTCCCAGCTTCTGACTTGTCTTTTCACTTTATGAAGTCTTTGAAAAAGAAAAGTTTATACGTTTATAAATCAACATCTAATGAAAATTCGTCCCTAGGAATGTCATACCCACTCTTAGCCCTCTTTATTTTCATAAAGTTTTTTAGAATTAAAACACTTTTGAGATTTTGTTTGGAATTCCAGAAATCACCATATGAAGAACTGACATCCATATGTATCAAATATTTCATTTCATGAACATGGTACATTTCTCCACTTAGTTTTTTATTTTTACGTTTATTTATTTTTTTTTTGGTTTTTTGGGGTTTTTTTGTTTTTTGTTTTTTTCTTATCTTTTTTTAAATTTAAATATAATTAGCCAACATATAGTACATCATTAGTTTTTATGTAGTGCTCAATGATTCATTAGTTGCCTATAAAACCCAGTGCTCATCACATCATGTGCCCTCCTTAACACCCATCACCCAGTTACCCCGTTCCCTCAGCCCCCTCCCTTTCCATAACCCTCAGTTTGTTTCCCAGAGTCAAGAGTCTCTCATAGTTTGTCTCCCTCTCTGATGTTTTCCCACAGTTTTCTCTCCCTTCCCCTCTATGATCCTCTGTGTCTTTCCTTATATTTCACATATAAGTGAAACCATACAGTAATAGTCTTTCTCTGATTGACTTCACTTAGCATAATATCCCCCAGTTCCATCCATGTTGATGTAAATGGTAGGTATTCATTCTTTCTGATGGCTGAGTACTATTCCATTGTATATATGAACCACATATTTTTTATCCATTCATCTGTTAAAGGACATCTCAGCTTCCACTTAGTTTTTTTTTTTAAATCTTCCAAAAGATAAAGTTCTCTAAAACTTGTGCTGATTTTATTAGACTTATTCCTATGGCTATTTTGTAGATTTTTTTAATTGTGTGTTTTTAATTTTTTATTATTGGTATATAGAAATACAATTAATTTTTGTATATTTATCTTATATGGGACACTATTAATCTTTTATTATCACTATTAATATATCTGTAGAGGCTTTTGAATTTTTCCATATAGTCATCATGATAATGTCTTACTTCCCAAACCACATGGAATTTCCTCCTGCCTTACAGACCAGGGCCTCCAGTACCAGGTTGATTCAAACAGTGATAGTAAATATATGTTCTTGTTGATAGTTTTGAAGACAATGATTCTAATGTTTCACAATTAAGAATTATGTTTGCTCTAAGTGTCTGAACAATGCACTTTACCAAGTTAAGTAAGCTCCCTCTTATTTCTGGTTTGCTGAGAGGGTATCTTTCCCCCTAAATTGATGTGAACATTTATCATTTCATTTTCTATGTCTCCTGAAATAATTATATGTATATTCCCCCTTATTGAGTTAGGATGAGTAAATTCAATTTATAGATATTTTAATGTTACACTACCCTATATCCTTAGGATAAAACATGGTTATGATATTTTGTTTAAGAATTTTTGTGTTTTTGTTCTTGAGTAAGACTAGCTTGAACTTTTCCTTTCTTTTTGTACCCTAGTTTGCTTATGTTATAAAGGTTATTATTGTTTCATAGAATATGTGTCATAAGCAATCTCCAACTTTCTCGTCTTTGGGAGAGTTTGTAAAAGACCAGAATAATCTTTCCTTTTACATTTTAATAGAATCTGCCTAGAAAACAAACAGGCTAAAGTGTTTTCTTTATGAGATAGGTTTTAGCCCCGATTCAATTTTTGAATTATTTTAAAATTATTCAGAATTTCTCTTTCTTCCTGAGTGAATTGTGGTAACTTAAGGTGTTTTTAGAAACTTAGCTATTTCATCTAAGTTTTCAAATATATTGACAAAAGTAATATTTATAATATTCTAGGATGGTATCTTCTGTATAAGTTATTAGGTCTCTTTCTTTATTCTTAAATTTTTTGCATTTTAACTCTTTTTCCTTGAGAAATATGGCCAGAGATTTGTCTGTTTTCTTTATGTTTTAGGAAATATTTGGCTTATTTAAAACTTTCTATTGTTTGTGTTCTAGTTCATTCATAATCATATCTTTACTTTTATCTCCTCCCTTCCACTTTCATTTTTTTCTACTTCTTTGTTATTTTATTCTTTGTCTTATTTAAGTTAAATGCTTACTCATTTTTTATCCTCTATTTTTCCTAATATAAGCATTTAAAGCTATAAATTTCTCTCAAGGTACTATTTCCACGGCTTCTCACAAATTTACTGTGTAATATTTTAATTATTGTTCAGGTCAAAAGATTTTTCAAATAAATGTGTTATAATGCTTTATTCAACTCGTGATATATTTATATGTGTGGTTATTAAGTTATTAGTGAGGAATTTTTAATTTACCTTTTTGTTATTAACTTTTGACTTAATTATGGTGACAAGTTAATTATGGTGATCTGTATAATCCCAATTCTTTGAAATTTGTTGCAATTTGTGTCATAGCCTAAATGGTCAGTAATTTGCTCAGTTGTATTTTTTTTACCATTTTATATGTGCTACAAAGACATATATATTTTTCTTTAATTGATTAATGCAGTGTCCATCTCTTGCCGTTTATGACCCATTGTCTCCGTTATATCTATTATATCCATTAAATCAGGCTTGTAATTCTGCTAGTAAGATCATACACACACATGCGCACACACTGATTTTTGGTGAACTGACATACCATAACTGAGAGACTTATGTTAAAATCTTCCATTACAATAGTGTATTTCTCATTTTTCACCCACATTTTACTTTATATATTTTAAAGCTGTTTTATTGATTGCACACGTTTGAAATTATTACATCTTCCTTGTGAGCTAAGGCATTTTTCACTATACGAATTAGTTTCTATCCCCAATAATTCTGATATATTTAAGTGTGTCTTATTTGCTATCTTGTATAGGTTCTCCTGGTTCTCTAGGTTAATATTTGTTTAGTCTATTTTTACATCTTTTACTTTTGACTTTTTTGTGTTCATAAATTTTAGATATATTTTTTTAAGATTTTATTTATTTATTTGACAGGAGATATATTTTTCATAAAAACATATGGCAGATTTTAGTTTTTAAAATACAGTCTAGGTGGCGCCTGGGTGGCTCAGTTGGTTGAGCGACTGCCTTCGGCTCAGGTCATGATCCCGGAGACCCAAGTTCGAGCCCCGCATCAGGCTCCCTGCTTGGCAGGAAGCCTGCTTCTCCCTCTCTCACTCCCCCTGCTTGTGTTCCCTCTCTGGCTGTGTTTCTCTCTGTCAAATAAATAAAAATCTTTTAAAAAAAATATTTAGCCTATTTAAGAAAAAAGTTGTTCAGAAATGGGAGAGCATGAACACAGTCCACCACTACTAGAAATTTTGTAAGCAAGTTTTTGTATTTGGGAAATCAAAGGGGTCAGCATTTCCTATGTGCAAGGAATAAACCGTGTCATGAGGAAAACATTTTCATGATCATGTTATCTCCCCTCAGTTCATTTTTAATTAGATTCTTTTTCCTCTTACTACTGAGTTTTAAGAATTTTTTATATATGCTAGATATAAGTACTTAACAGATTACTTGCAACTATGGCTGGTCTTTTCATTATGTTAGTGTCTTTTTTGGAGCAGAAGTTCTGTTACTGTTGTTATGAAATCCAAATTATTAATTTGGTCATTTACAGATTATGCTTTCAATGTCATATCTGGTAAATTTTTGCCTGAACCAAGGTCACAAAGACTTACTCCCAGGTTTTCTTCTAAAAGGTTTGGTTTTAAGTTTTACAATTTGGTCTATGATCTATTTTGAGTTAATTTTTGCATGTGATATGAGAAATGGATCAAAGTTCTTCATGTGTATCCAACTTGTCCAGCAATTTCTGTTGAAAGAGCTCTGCAGAATTTATTTTACATTTGTCAGAGATCAGTTGTCTAAGTACGTATGGGTCTATTTCCGGACTGTTTTGTTCCATTGACGTCATTTCTATCTTTACACCAACAACACATAATTTTGATTACTGTAGGTATATAATAAGTCTTGAAATGAGAGTGTTAATCCTCCAACTTGGTTCTTTTTTCCCAAAGGTATTTTGCCTATCCTAGGTCTTTTGTATTTTCATATCAATTTTAGAATCAACTTGTCAATTCCTACAAAAAGGCCTCTGGGATTTTGATTGGGATTGCATTGAAGCTATAGGTAATCTGGGGAGAATTAACATTTTAAAAACATTGTGTTCTAACATAAAAATACACTTTAGTCATCCATTTACTTAGGTCTTATTTATTTTAGCAATGCTTTGCAGTTTTCATACATTTACAGGTCTTTCATATATTTTGTCATATCAATTGATTTGTTTTTATTGATCTGCATGTGTTCACTATGCTAAACTCACTTTATAGGATTTTTGTAGATTCTGTGGCACTTTTTAGATGATCATGTCTGCAAATAAAAAGTTCTATTTCTCCTTCCTATATGAGAGCCTTTTATTTCTTTGCCTTATCGTATTGCACTGACTAGAACTTCCAGCACAAGTTGAGTAAAGGTAATCTAGGAGAGGAACAATCCTAGTCTCGTTCCATGTTAGGAACAGAGTGTTCAATCGTTCACAGTAAGTGTGATGATTACCCTATGGTTTTGTCAGTGCCCTTTCTCAGACTGAGAAAATTCCCTACTGTTTCGGTTTCCTGAGAGCGTCTGTTAGTAAAGGATGTTGGACTTTTGTCACATGATTTCTCTTAATCTATTTAGTTTACCATATCGCTTTTTTCTTAATATGATAAATTACATTGATTCTTTTTCTAATCTTAAGCCATCTCTGTATTTCTGTCTTAAATCCCAGCATTATGTTTTACTGTCTTTTAAAAATATTGTTAGAGGTGGCGCCTGGGTGGCTCAGTTGGTTAAGCAACTGCCTTCGGCTCAGGTCATGATCCCGGAGACCCAGGATCGAGCCCCACATCGGGTGCCCCGCTTGGCGGGAAGCCTGCTTCTCCCTCTCTCACTCCCCCTGCTTGTGTTCCCTCTCTGGCTGTGTTTCTCTCTGTCAAATAAATAAAATCTTTAAAAAATTTAAAAAAAAATATTGTTAGATTCATTTTGTTAAAATACATTTAGAATATTTGCACTTGTGTTAATGAAGGGTATTTTTCTATAATTTTCTTTTCTTTTAATGCTTTTGGTTTGAGTATCATAGTAATTCTGGCTTCTTAAAAAGAGTTAGGAAATATTCTTTTTCAGTTTTTTAGAAAATGTTTGTGTAGAATTGGTATTATTTCTTCCTTTAAATGTTTGGTAAAATTCACTACTGAAGAAATCTAGGCCTAAGGGGTTTTTTTGTGGGAAGATTTTTAACTATAAATTCAATTGCTCTAATAGCGAGAGGACTATTCAGATATCTACTTCTTTTTGAGTCAGCTCTGGTAGTTTCTGTCTTTTGAAGAATTTGTTCATTTTATCTAGGTGGTCAAATACCTAGGTAAATGTGGGAAACAAAGGCAGAAGAAAAATTATTAAATATCTTTACTCCCTACAGCCCATTGACAAGTCCTTGAAACAGGCAGAGTGACATTCCTCTAGGAATCCAACTGCCTCAATGTTGACATTTTGCTGAGGGCAAAAGGCAAGCTTAGCCCAACCCCCCAGGATCCTGTGCATCTACTTTAACATATAAGTCTATAAGCTTCCCTTCGGAAAATTCCTTTAACTCTTACCCTCACCCCCCCACACACACCCATACACATACACAAGAGACATGTTGATAATCATCCTTCAGGCATATCACCCACCAATATGCCTATGAAGGGTCTCATGACTGAGGGTTTACTAAATAAATGACCTTTCCCAACAATAGCTAGCCCCCTCGGGATCCTGGAAACCTTGATGCCAAAATACCTGGGAGGCTTACACTGTCCCCAACCGCCTCCCAACTTGAGAGTATATAAGGGGCCGCTCCTCCTGGTCCCAGTGCAGCTCTTTCTGCGCACGGTGCTGTCCCCGTGCTTTAATAAAACCACTTTTTTTGCACCAAAGATGTCTCAAGAGTTCTTTCTGGGCTTCGAGCCCTAATGTCTTTCCTACATCAAAATATATTGGCAACAAGGTTGTTTATAATATGCCATTATTATCTCTATAATATTTGTAAATGATTTCCAAGTGATGTCACCTTTCTCACTCCTAATATTTGATGCTATCAATTCCCCCCTACATACTACTTTAATAGTGTGCAACAACTTCTGATATGTTGTGTCTTCACTTTAGTTAAATTAAAATACATCATAATTTTTCTTTTAATTCCATCTTTGACCCGTGGGTTATTCATATGTGTTATGTTTAGTTAAATATTTATGGATTTTCCAGATTTCCTTTTGTTACTGATTTCTGACTTAAATCCATTGTAGTCAGAGAAAACACTTTGTTTAATTTGAATCCTTTTAATTTATTGAGACTTGACTTACTCTCCAAAATGTGGTCTGTCTTAATAAATATTCTGTGTGCACTTGACAAAAATGTACATTCTATTCATTGTGCAGAGTATCTTATGTCAATTAGGTAAAGTTGGATGACAGTTTACTAGTGTATCTTTGATGGTTTTTCTGTTTTTTCTATAAATTATCAAAAGAGAAATATAATTATAAATTTGTTATTTCTCCTTACAGTTCTACCAATATTTGTTTCATGTGTTTTTAAGACTTGTTTTTAGGTTCATGAACATTTAAGATGATTATATATTCCTCATTAATTTATACCTTTGTCATTATGAAATGGCCTTCTTTATACCTGACAATAATCAATGTTCAGAAATCTACTTTAATATTATTATAGCCACATGGTTTTCTTTCAACTAGTGTTAGCACAGTACATCTTTTCCCATATATTCTAACTTGTTCTTTATATTAAGCTTTTGTTTCTATAGGTAGCATATATTTGGGTCTTGCTTTTTTTTCCAATCTGAAAATCATTGTCTTTTAATTTAGTTGTATAGAACATTTTCATTTAGTGTGACTGTTGATATGATTAGTTTTTAACCTTTCATCCTGCTGTCAATTTTTTTTTTTTACCCAACCAAATACATAAAGGGAATTTGGAAGGAGAACAAGAGAGTTGAATGGACACTTAACTGAAGATGATATTAGAGTGGTAAATAAGGATATGAAAAGATTCTCAACACCACTTTTCATTTGGTAAATACATATAAAAGCCACAATCCAGTACTCCTGCAGACTTATTAGAATGGTTAGAATGGTTGTCCTTAGCTAGTGCTAAGGACATGTGCATGAATTAGAATCCTCAAACACCACTGGGGAGAGTGTGAAATAGTACAAACATACTGGAAAACAACTTACAGTTTTTTAAACAGTTAAACATATCTACCATATAATACCCAGCCATTCCACTCCTAAGTACTTACCCAAGAGAGAAGTCTTATGTCCATACAAGTGCCTGTACATTTGTGTTTATGTCAGCAAAGCTGGAAATAATGAAAATGTCCACCAATGGATGAAAAGATAACTTGTTCCTTTATCCACACAATGGAATGCTAGTCAGCAATAAAAAGAAATGAACTGGGGTGTCTGAGTGGCTCCATTTGTTAAGTGACTGCCTTTGGAGTCCCAGGATCAAGTCCCACATCAGGCTCCCTGCTCAGCAAGGAGTTTGCTTCTCCCTCCTACCCTCCCCACTCTCGTGCTTTCTCTCTCTCTCTCTCTCTCAATAAATAAATAAATAAGTAAAATCTTTAAAAAAAAATAATGAACTGTTGATAGATTCAACAGGAAGGGATCTCAAAATAATTCATATGAGTGAAAGAAACCAGATACAAAGAGTACATATTTTCTGATTCCATTTTTATAAAATTCAGAACATACAAAGCAATCTTCCTTGACAAAACACAGATTAGTGTTTCCTGGGGAGGGTGGAGGGAGGAATGAAGCAGGAAGGAGAACAGCATTACAAAAGGACACAAAATAATTTGGTGAATGATTTGTTCATCTTCTTGATTGTAGTGATGGTTTCATAAACATACATATGTCAAAACTAATCAAACGTTGCGCTTTAAATATGTACAGCTAACTGTGTGTCAATCATATCTCAATAAAGCTGCTTAAAAAACATATCTTAAACTTAGAATTTATCACCACGAGAATACAAATAAGAATGAGATCTCCCAAAACACTAGAGAAAATAAAATAGTAAACATCTCACAAAGCCAAAGACAGAGAAAGAACCAGGAAAACAAGAGCATAAATAACAGATGTATCAACAAACATGTCTGTTTTGACAATACCCTAAATACAACAATCCAAATATGAACTCTTTGCCCATGGTACAGCTAAAATAAAATACTTGAAAGTAAGAAAGGATAGCAAAGACATGTTGCACAAATAAGAAAAAGGGTCAGTAAAATGAATGTCAGGTAAGGCTAAGAAGACAAACAGTAATTGGGTCTGAGGAACAATTCAGAACCCAGTGAAAGCATAACAGTGATTAATCTTTAAGCAGCAAATAACTTATCAACAAAATCTATAAAGCAAAAACTGTAAGAAATAACAAAATAACTAAAATGTAAACTTGAAGTCCTGAAAATGTTAACTCCAAGGCCCAAGTTATATAAATCATGTTTGGTTTAATCCTTTAATAAGGGCTGGTAGTTGAATACCTGTAGGAACTTGAACCACATAGCCAGGCCTTCCACAGCCTGGAGGGGATTAACATGCTCTGCAACTCGATTACTTTTCGCCAACGTAAACTACCTGTGTTAAAGCAGTCAAAATAAATATTCATACCTGCAATTGCAATGTGGTGAGAATATAGCAAGAATGTTGATGATAATGAAGCTAGACATCAACCGAGCCCCATCACTGTACGCAGTCTTGTTAGCCTAAGGCCCTGCACAAGCTCCATGCCCCATTAGACGTCAGGTGGGTGGGGCACCTGGTCATTCAATCAGTTAAGTGTCCAGCTCTTAGTTTTGGCTCAGATCATGTTCTCAGGGTCCTGGGATCAAGCCCTGCATTGGGCTCCATGCTCAGCGTGGAGTCCGCTTTAGCTTCTGTTCCTCGCTCTCCTGCTGCCCCTCCCCCTGGTTGTGCTCATTCATGTTCTCTCTCTCACTAAAATAAATAAAGAAAATCTTAAAAAATAAGAGAAGTCAGCTGGGTGCCTCTCTCGCTGTTCTGCACATCCCTGGGGGTTACCTCCTCCCACTCCCTCTGGCCCAAGGCCCCTGACTCCACTTCTCCCACAGCCCCCCATACTGTTCTTCCCCAAGTCGAGGCAAACCCAATGCAGAACTACAACGTTATCTTGTTTTTACAAACCTTCTTTTCAGAGCCCATGTGTGGCAGCTGAGTCCACTAAGGTCTGGGGAGTTGGAAAGAGCTTAGAGCTCAGAAAGTTGAATGCCTTACACAATTACCCCAGGGTCCACCCAGCCCTTTCCCTGGGGTCAGGCAGAGCTCCTGCTTCCTTCCCACCAGGCCGCTGCCAGCTGAGTCACAGGCCCTTCTGTCCCTCCCATCCCTGTCCCTCTCTCCAGTCCCCTCCTTCAGCTGCTCCCCACAGAAGGACTCTGGTGCAGGAGGTCACATAACGACCTTTGTACCTACTTTCACTGCGAGCTGTCCCACATCGCGGGGATGAGCCCTGTCACGGCTCTGGAGGCATACGCACCTGCCGTCAGCCCAGTCAGATGGGACACTGAAGCTGGGAGAGATCGAGAGGCACGACCGAGATTACGAAGGGAGTGTGCAGTCAGGATCCAAAACAGGTTTCTCTTGCGTGCCGACATGAGTGGCAGGGAGCTGGATATTTGAAGATGCCGAGTCCTGAGTATTTCTGCCTCATCCCCGCATCACAGCAGCTGCTCCCTCTGGCTCTGAGTCGACCGCTCCGTGTTTGAGCACCACACGCCTGGCTTGTGCCAAAGGGGTGTGTGTGTGTGTGTGTGTGTGTGTGTGTGTGTGTGTGTGTAAGAGAGAGACAGTGTGTGAGACACGTGCGAAAATGTGCACATGTGAACGTGTGCACGTGTGTGCATGAGTGTGTGCACTGTGAGTGTGCAAGTGTGTGTGTGCACGTGTGAGATGTGTGTGCACGCATGGGTATGCGTGAGGGTATGCGTGCATGTGTATGTGAAGGAGTGTGTGCACATGTGGGGTGTGTGTGTGTGTCCTGGAGCACTCGGGTCTGGGGGCTGAGGTCCCTCTCCTCCTGGGTGGCCAGCCCCTCCCTCTCAGCCAGCCCAAGAGGGGAGGCAGCCCCCCCACCCCTCTGCTCTGCCCCACAGACCCAAGCCCTGCTGAGTGACTCTCCCCTTGATATTGAGACAGGGCCGTCTCACTCCCCCCCCCCGTTTGAGCCCCCCTTGGACGGTAGGAACACCCGTGCCTGGGAGGCGGGCACTAAACCCTAGCGCTCCGGTGGTGGGAGGGGAGGTGTGAGTCTGAAGCAGTAAGTATGGCTTTGGAACCAGCTTGGCTCTTCTGATGACAACTTGCCTTGTTCCAGATGGTTCCTGTGCATGTTCTCCTTCGTTAGCATGCTAATTTATTCTGACTCATCCTCAGGAAGCTGCTGCAGGCGGGGCTGGCACACACCTCGCGCCAGAGCACGACCCGGGGCTCAGATGCCCAGCTGGAGCAGGAGCCTGCCGGGGGGCTGTCACCGACGCCGGGAATAAAGCCAGCAGTTGGGGACAGGCTTCGGAGACCGGCTGAGCCGCTTGTAATTTCCCCTCCGGTGGCCCTGATGGTCTGGGCAGGATGGGGAGAGCAGGGCTGGAGACGCAGGCTCTGGGAACACTCACCCCGCAAAGTTCCCAGTAGGGCACAGTTGTGGTTGAAACCGGAAGGGGGCACTGGGAACAAAGACCCAAAGCAGAGAGGCCCCCGCCTGACATTCCTCGGTCAGAGTCAGCGCCCGGGCCAGCAGAGCCTCCAGGAGGCCCCGGGCCTCCCCTCTGTCCTCTGGTCGCGGGCTGCAGCTCACACCAAGGCCAGGACACTGGGACACGTGGGAGGGACGGTGGAGCCCCTCATTCCCCCGGGGGCACCCCCGGCAGAGGCGGGCTCCCACTGCAAGGCTCATCACCGCACCCCGAGACATTCCCTGCTCACCAGGGTAGGCACAGCCCCTGCCAGACTCCGGGGGACCTCTCGGGAGCAGCCCGGGAGCCATGAAGCTGGGAGCCAGGCACAGCCAGACCCTGCACCAGCCTTCCCGGCCTCACCCCCAGCACCCTGGACACGGCTGGGCTCTCCCCCGAAGGAGGTGCTGGGAGAGCCAGCCGGTGCGGGGGCAGGAGGCAGGTGCCACCTTCAGAAGCGCACGCTGACCCATTGCACCGGGCAAAACTCGCCAAAATGGCCACGCTGACCACGGGGCCCTGGAAGACAGGAGTTCAGTCCTGGGCAAGGTTCCCGGTAAAACTCGGCAACCGCCCCCCAGCCGGCTCCCTGCCCAGGTCTCCCAGGACACACTCCCACCCAGGGCGGCTGGCTGCCCTCTCCGACCGTGGGGCTCCCTGCCGCTCACCCACAGTGCTCTGCGGAGAGGAGTTTCCTGCCCCCAGGACAGTGACCGAGTAGCCAGGACACAGTGAGCAGGGCTCCGGAACCCCATCGCACTGTCAGTTCCCTGGCTATGGGAGGGCCTGTTTCCGCTGAGGAGGGGGGCGTCTGAGCCGGGCGCTGGGGCCCCGTGCACTGGGCAGCCCTGGGTGCCGGTCGTAAGGACCCAGGAATGTCAGCATGAAGCAGGTGCTGAGTCTCCTTCCCTCCTGGGAGCGGGGTGGAGGCAGGCAGCCCTGTGGAAGGACCCAGGGACCAGGATGCCCCAGGAGGCGTGGCGGCAGAATGCTGGCTGGGAGAGGCCAGAGCCTGCTGCCGTCCTGGATGCAGGGATGACCTTGAGACCCAGCCATACCCCTGCACTCCCTGCTGGGAGCAAGCATGTCTGACAGGGACATGGCCCAGGTACCGCCATCTCTCTCTCGGGGACACTCAGCCCCCCACCCCCGCCGGGCCGTGAGAGTGGCCGCCCTCAGCTGCAGGAGAGGCAGTCGGATGGAGAAGCAGGGGGCTCTGTGCCTGGCCCCCAGCCGCCATGTGGTGGTGCAGGGAGAGTGGCCCGCCACCCCAGCCTGCCCGGACGGTTCTCGGAGCATCTGTTAGAAGCGCCTGTCACCCCCACGTGGCCTGGGTGCGCGGTGAGTCATAGGGACAGGACACCCTCTCCGCACTGCGGAGCCCGCCAGGAGAAGCACTCGTCAGGGAAGAAGACTGGGGCAGGCTGGGGGAGGCCAGCCCGATCGGGGGGGAGGGGGGGCGGCCCAGCAGGACCCCGGGGTGAGATGGGGCTTCACTGCTGGGGGGGCTGTGGGCGGGACTCGGCTGGGCCCCAGCAGCCGCGCACAGGTCAGCCCTGACTTCATCAGCGCGGTGCTGCGGGCAGCCACGGGGACCCTCCCTCCTTGCGGGGGTGGCGTGTCCTGACCGCTCGGGAGGAATCCCTGCTATCACTTGGTCCGTTAACACCAGCTCAGTGGGGCCGGGTGCTGACTGGTGGGCGGTCTTTGCCAACAGGCCACCGAGACGCCTACACGCACAGGTCCCAGAGGAAGGGCCCACGCCTCCAGGAGCCACGTGGGGGAGGCAGAGCCCGGGGCCACTCCCGGGGTCCATGAGCCGCATACCTTTCCACTGCCAAGCTAGGGCCTGACTGGTCCAGTAGAACCCCAAGGGTGGGGTTTCAGGCAGCCTCACGGGGGTCTCCACCGGGCACACGGGGGCAGGCCTGGGCCCTGGGGAGACTGCAGGGAGTCGGATCGGGGACCCACATTTGCTTGGGGCTCTGCGGCTGCCCTCTGGGGGCTGTGCTCGTGTGAGGGCTGAGGGGGACGGTCCGTGGCCGGCCCCAGGCCACAGAGCCACGCTCTGCACAATTCCCCACCTGGTCAGCTGGGTGGGAGGCAAGCAGGTGGGAGAAGGGGGTCGGCGAAGCCGTGTGGGCTTCATGCCGCTCTGGCTGCAACGGGGCCCGCCCTGCTGGTCACGACTCCCCACGGCGGTGCCCGCAGCCCTGCCACTCCGCAGCTCCCCCTTCAGATGTGAAGTCTGAAGAAAATCACCTAAACTTCTAGGTTCCTCCTCATTTTCTAAGCCTGGTTCTGCCAACTCCCTCGTGAGATAACAGCTGTCCCCACACTAAGTTCCCTTTCTGCTTAAATGATCCACAGTTGAATTCTGATTTTTGCAACCAAGAAACGTGAGTGACTGAGGCATGAGTTCCGGGAGCGGGTGAGGATCACAAGCCTCCACGGGAGGGGCTGGGGCCCGCCACGCACACCGCACGGCCGTTCGCAGGGCAATGGTCCTGCCCGGTGCGTGTGGCGCTCAAGTCTCTGAGCCATTGCCTGGGTGGCCGGGAGGAGGTTGGCAGGGACCACCGGGTTGGGGGCACCCAGCAGACCCTGGAGGGAGGCCATCTGGGGTATGGTTGTTTCCAGATGCTCGGTGGTTACTCTCGGAACCAGGGCCTCGAAGGAAAAAAACACACACATGCTCTGATCCCAGCTCCTGTTTTAGAGACGGAGCCCCGGATCCTCACTGGGACTGCCTTAGGAAACATCTTGGCCCCAGCAGACACAGGGATGGGGTCCACCGTCCCCTTCGAGGGTGACTCTTAGTTCCGATGTCCACTTCGGGGCGCGCACACTCACAGGGTGTCGGGGGTGAGCCAGGGCGCCATCCACAAAGAATGGGCCCCCGAGGAGTTAAAAGGCAGTTTGAATGCCTCTGTGGTCCCCAAATCAGAGAGGGAGCTCAGGGGACTTGGGGGTAAATGGAGGTCTGACCGTCTCCCCTCAGGCGCATCCAGGGTGCCCCTCAGCCCACCCCTGGCTCTCCCTGGGCTCTGAGGGTGTCATGAGAAATCACCTGGCAGAGCAGCTGAGTCCTGACCCTGGACTGAGGAGGAACCCCGTGGGGACCCAGCGCTCTGCCTACTGCCGAACTCCCGAGTTTCACCACATTCCTGGAGGACTTCAGAGAGATGCCGTCCCCTAAAGACGAGGAGTGGCCTTCGTGGCCAAGCGCAGCTGGTGCAGATTGGAGACAGATGTGGGTGTCCGTGTCACATCCAGTGCAGGCTGGATCCAAGAGCAGCGGCCCCCAGGGGGGGGTCTGCACGGGGGAACCGGCCGTGCACCTGCTGCCCTGAGTGCAGATTTGAGGCGAGGCTTCTCCCCGCTCCCATCTCGGGAGGTACCCCAGTGTGGCCCGCAGAAGTCTGGGCTGCTCCACGGAACCCAGGCCACATGGGGACCTCACAGTGCAGGACGGGGCACCCGGCCTGCCCAAGGCAGCGTGGCCTCCCAGCAGAGCTCTGTGTCCGACAGTCCAGTGGCCCGGGGCTTGCCAGCACACCCCTCCTTGCCCCCCAGCTGCTAAGAAATGAGCAGCAGGCATAGGGAACTTTGGGGGTGTGGAGGAAAGAACTCACGGTGCAGCGCCCCCCCGCCCCACGTGGGGCAGAGCCAAGCAGAGCCTCGGGTCTCTGAGGAGCAGGGATGTCTGCACGTGGGCAGACAGGAATTCCGTGCAGGTCGTCACCCAGGGCCCTGGTGGGAGGACCCTCTGCAGCAGTTAACGACCCTCATTCAGCGTCGGGCTCAGGCCAAGGGACCTTGACAGTGGGACGCCGCAGGCCCTCCCGTGGAGGGAGCCCCAGGCGGAGCCCCAGGCGGCCCGCGCTGCCCACGGTGGGGGGATACGTGCCCGCGGTGTTCCATCACCAGCAGGTGCACCCCGTCAGGCATCTGCTGCACCTGGGGCTCCCTCCACGGCCAGCTGTGGGGGGCGTCCAGCAGGCAGACAGCTGCACCTGTTGCTTATCACCAGTTGTGGACCCAGAGCCCTGCCCCCCGGGTCACAGCCTGCTCGTCCCCCAGGCCTGTGGGCCCCCAAGAGGCTTAAGCAGCCCCAAATGAGGTTGTCAACTTGTCGAAAGCCCATTTAAAGCCCATGGTAATTGCTTCAGGGGGTTTACGGTCCCGGAGAACCGCGAGCCACGCCCCCCCGGCCAGGAAGGCAACATTTCACCATCAAGGACACGACCCTGGGTATTTACAGACGGTAATGAGACTGTCCACTGCTCGATGTTGCCATAAATAAGCAGCAAAACTGCTGAGTTTCACACAATTCTCCCTGATTGCCTGGAAGGCGCCATTATTTTAATAAAAAAACTAATCAGCCAGCCTCGCAGGCATCTCCAGCTTGGTGTTAATTACAGAGCGGCAGTGGTGGGAGGGGAGCAGCACATCGACTGTCATCACAGGGGTGGGGGGCTCTTTTATGGTAAAAGGAGTGAATTAAAAGAAAGAGGAAGAATGTGGTCGCCTTAAAAATCATGGTGGTCACGCAGGCCGTCCATCTGGCCCACAGGAAGGCACCGCGGCCTCCTGGGCCTCCCCCGGTGAGGCCAGCCACCGCCCTCCTCCGCGCCCATGAGTCTTGGTTCCCCTGGGAGCCAGAGAGAGGGAGAGCCCCCCAGCACCGTCCGGGCCACCGCCAGAGAAGGAGCCGCGCTGGGCTGGGCTTCCCAGAAAGTGTAAGGACAGGGGAAGACTCAGGCGTCAGGCTTCCTTCCCTCTTTCACCCCGTGTCTTCTGTCCTGTGCCTTCCTCCTGCCTGGAAACAGATGTGACGCTGGCGGTGTGGCAGTCATCTTGTGACCGTGAGGCCATGAGCAGAAGGACAAAAGCTGCATTAAGGCTGGCTGGCCAGAAAGACAGGAGGCCCCGAGGCCCCGAGAGCAGAGTCTGGAGGCTGCCTGCCCTGCTCCATGGTGCTCGTCACACAGGAAGCAGGTTTTAGTTCATCCCTCAGCAGTGCGTCCAAGAATAATCGTTACTAATGTAAAAAACTAAGGCCACTAGGGAAAGGTTAGCTAGCCTCATTTGTGACTGTGGGCGCCCCGATATCTGGATCCCATATTTCCTGGGTGCACAAGACGACACCACCCGCCCTCAGGACATCGGGTAGGGCCCTCTGAGGGTGCCCGCCAGTGAGACGGGGCAGAAGCGATGTGTGCCTTCCTTCCTGAGCCTCGCTCCATGGTCCGTCCCTTTCCCTGTTTGACGAACATGAGAACACGTGGTATGTGGACCCCCCCCCCCATAGCCCCTGCTGGAGGGGCTGCCCTGGGACCCTCTGCAGGCTGTGGGAGGCCGGAAGGTCAGCTGGGGGGAGTCACTGGGGCTCGGGGACAGCCCGTCAGCCCGCCCCGAGCAGTACAAGCAAAGGCCCACGTGTCAGAGAAAATGATGTGGCAAAGTGAAGCCAGGAAACATTTTTTTCCTATTGCATTGAACAGAGATCTAGACTTTAATTGCAACTCTACACTGATTCTCAGAATGAGGGGAGAATGTGCCATTCAATCTCTGTTCCTTCTCCCGGTGTGGTCACTTGACGGCACACCCCGTGACCCACGGGCCGCGCCACAGGCCTGCCCCGCGCCCTCCGTGAAAGCAGCTTCCCTTGAGCTGTCCTCCGGCACCACCTTGGGTTCTAGATGGGACGGTGCCCGCAGGGGCTGGTGTTCAGGGCTCCTCCGGGCGTCCAGGCCATCCCTGCTTACTGTCTCATCAGCCCCAGGAAGTTGCACATGTCCCTGTGGCCTGGGCCACGCTACCTGCTAACGGGTCCCCAGAACCGACCACTTATGTGACACTGGCCAGGAAGCATTGGGGCGTGGGACGGGCCGGCCGCGTCCTGGCCCCCCAGCTCTGCAGGGCAAGTCCTGTGTGCCACGCCCAGAGCCCTGTCCTTCCCCGGGGATCCCGGGGCCCCAGCTTCCCTCCCCTCCAGCTTCTTCCCTTCAAGCCATCTCTCCCAGGCCCTCTCCCTCCTCTTCACTGGGACACAGCGTCGGGCCCTGCAGACAGAATCCCAGCCCCGTCGCCCATCCCCTGGCAGATGTGGAGGTCCCGGGTCCTTGGCCTGTCCCTGGCTGCCTGGTGAGGCCGGCTTCCGAGGCCACGGCGGCGGGATATGGAGGGCAGTGGTCGGGAGAGCCTCAGCTTCTGGTTTCCCTGTGAGACTGACCGCCCTCTGCAGGAGAAATCATACTCCTGCCCCCCGCCCCGTACAGGCAGGGGTCCCTCACATGCCCCAGGGTCTCGGGACAGTGAGAGCTGAACGGAAGTGGGGCTGCTTCTCAGCGTCAAGCAGAGCCTTCCAGACAGGTGTGCAGCTGCGTCAGAGCCGGGAGGGGCAGGCAGAAGGCACCCTTGTTTCCCTCCGATGCACCCCGTTTTCTGCTCACATCCGGGAGTCTGCCCCAAACTGGGTCCTTGAAGCCACGAGCAGAACCTTCCAGTGGGGTGAGCCCGAGCAGCACTCCAGGGGGCCGGGGGCCCCGAGGTCCTGCAGGCCCCGCCCAGGGGAGGCGACCCTGAAGTCCCTTCGACCTGGCGGGCACGTGTCACCAGGCCCGTCTGACAGGCCACCTGCAGACGCGAAACCGCGCTGTGGGGAGCGCCAGGTGCCGGGAGCCCCGGGCCCATCTCGGATGCCCCAACCATCTCCAGTTAGCAGAGAACAGGGCCGTGTGGCACACTCCCTGGGGAAGAAGGCCAGGCCTCAGAGGAGCTGGCCCACCACCGGGCCGTGGGACGCACCCACGGCAGCCCACGGGACTCGAGGGTGCGAGCCTGCGCTGGGCGGGGTCAGGAGTCTGGCGATGGGGAGGCCCCGGACATTCAGGCCCACCTTCTAACCCAGCCCAGCGGCTGCACTGCCCTCCACCTCTCCGCCCCTGCAGGCCAAGCCCCAGACTCCCTGCCAAGGCCAGCAGAGGCCCCTGGGCCCCGGGAACCTCATTCCTGCACTGCGGTGCCCACCGTGGGGTGTCCAGTCCCTGCCCAACAGGCCAGGGCCCAAGGTCTCCTCCACCAGGACTGGGTCCCGCTCCAGCAGGGGGAGCGACTGAAACACTGGCCCACCTCACCGCTGGGAAACCCGCCCAGTGGGGCCCGGGCGCCCTTCAGGCCCACTCACCCCAGAAGCCCGCTCCCGCCGGCCCCTCTCCCGGGGCCCCTCCAGGCCCCCCACTGGGCGGCGGACCTCACTGGGCTTCCAGCGCTGCCGCCTGGCCTTGGCCCCCAGCCCGCATACACAGGCTTCCTGCTGCCCGCTCTCTCCTCAAAGCGGAGAAGCAGAGGACAAGAGAGCAGCCAGTCCTCTCTCGGGCGCCACGAGCAGAGGGCCGAGACCCCCAGGGACCCCGAGCCCCTGCACCGGGCCTGCCTGGGTCCGTCCTGGGTGGGGACCTCGTGTCTGCAGGACGGCTGGGCAGCAGAAACAGTTCCTGGCCCCTCTTGGCCTCACCTGGTGGCAGGGGCGCCCTGCCCCACGGGCCCAGCACAGGGCAGCCGACCCGTCCCCCCTCCCACATGCCTCCCAGGGCAGCCGACCCGCCCCCCCTCCAACATGCCTTCCAGCTCATCCAGCTGGAGACCTCCAACCTCATCGTAATTTATGAGGCGGCTGGCGCACAGGATATTTTTAATAAAAATTAGGTACAAATAGATACAGGGGATTAACGGTTGTATTTTGATTTTATAGTTCTCCATATACAGCGGCGTGGAAAAGACAATCAGAGAGCAGAGCCATTTCAGGCAGATAAAATGGGACATTTATTTTTAATGGAAAGAGAATTTCAGGACTCACCGAGCCGTGGAAAGAGAGCTGCGGACGGCCCTCACCGGCTGGAACAAAGAGGAGGCTGGAGGGGTGGTGGCCTCCCCGAGGCGCCCCCCTGGGTCCGAGGCGATTCCCATGGCTTTGCTGGGCACCAGGGGGAGGCACCAGGCGGGATCTTCAGCCCAGACTCAGAGGGACCTGGGATGGGGCCTTGCAGGCGTGGCTGAGTCCCGGTGAGCCCTCGTGTCCCCATCTGCTCGGCAAGGACTGGGCGAGCTCTTAGGAAAAGCTGGTGGCCCTCGGAGCCCATGGGAGAGTGTCAGGGAAGCTGGGACCCGCGCTCACCTCTGTTCTTCGCGGGGGAGCAAACACCGAGCACCTATCGTCTCCCTGAAATCTCAGTTGTGTCTTACATTCGTCCCAACTCTTTGGACCGTGTCCCCGGGCCTGTCACAGCCAGGGGTCGGGCCGGAGCTCGGGCCTGCAGCAGCCTTCTCCAGGCTCCACAGCAGAAGCCACGTCTCTCCAGGAGCCACCAGGAGGCTCTGAAGCTCAAGCTTGGAAAAGGCACGGTGGATCTGGAAGGGACCAGCGGGAGCTGCAGCAGCGGGGACCCCCCCCCCCCGCATCCCAGAGGTGGGAGCTGGCCTGATGTGGGGCTGCAAGAGGGCAGAGCTTCGGAGACCTGGGGCAGGAATGGGGGGCAGGGCAAGGGCACTTAGGGTACTTTCCCCACCTGGTCCAACCTGCAGCCCAAGGGAAGGAGCCCTTCCAGGAAGAGGTCCTCTGGCTATGGACCGAGCTTCCCCGCCCACAGGACTGCTGCCCAGATAGCCAGCTCTTCCCGTCACCTAGCCTTCCCTGGGGGCACCGCAACCCAGCAAGAGCCTCCACGGGAGCCATGGGCCAAGCCCCATCCCCACCCTCCCATAGCCTAGTAGGACACAGGACGGCTTCTGAAGACGGGCTTGGCACCAGCCGGGTTGGTTAGGATTCGCTATGGTCCAGGGACTCAGGGCTGGGAAGGAATAGGGTCCTCCCACGGTTACCCCACCTTACCCCCAGGAGCCCCACTGTCTCGTCCTGAAACTAGCTGGTCACCGGCTCAGAGCCCAGTGAGGACACGCCCGTGGCCGCGGAGCACCCCCGGGCCTTCTGAGCCTGTCTCAGGAGCCTGCACAGCTCGGGCCGGCCAGCTGGCTCACCTGGGAGCAGGGGTCGGGGGGCTGGGTCCTGCACACGGAACCCCCGGGGGCACGGGGCGGAGGGCGGCAGTGGGGGCCCCACGCACAGACGAACCAGCCACCCATCAGTCCACGAACATTCACAGCGGAGGCCCCCAGCGCCGGGACCCCCCAAACGGGGAGGCGAGCATGGAGTGCCCACTTTCTAAATCACACAAATTAATTTAGAAATCTGAGCAGCTCCCGCAGCTAGACTGCAGATTTCAAAACAGTTTAACAGGTTACCAAGCCCTCTTAAGAAGACGAATTACGGCAGCCCCTCCTTGCCTGGCTGGCTCATTATACACGCGCTCCTGGGAGGCCTTGAGAAATGCTCCCCAGCCCAGGCTTGCACTCGCCACTCGCAGCCTCACTGCCCTGCGTGCGGGGCCCAGCAGTCGCGCCCCACGCCATCCCAGACGGGGGACGGCCAAGCTTGGGACCTCAGGACCACAGGTGCCCCACCTACCTGACCGTGCACCTGTCGCCTCCACCTCGATGGCCCAAGGCCTGTGTCCCCGAGCACAGCCCGCCCAGACACGCCCAACACGGAGTCCCCCCTCCCTCCCCGCCCGGGGCAGCGGCCGGACGCCTGTGAGTAAGCACAACCAGTGACAGCCACAGGCCCCCCAGCCCCAGCTCCAGGCCGCCCCGTCCTGGCCAGCCCCTCCACGCCTTCCCCATAATCAGTGTCTGCATCCCCCCAAAAAGGAGATGGGGCCTCCCGCCTCCAGGGGTGTCTTCCTCCTCCTGAGTACCAGGGGGACAGCAGGAGGGCCCAGCCATTGGGGGCTGCCTTTGCCAGTGAGGGTTGTGTCCCTGACTCCGTGGGCAGCCAGAGCCCCTGGTCCCGGGGTCCCAGCATGTCCCCCAGCTCACACTGGACACCACAACCCACGCACCGGGAGACAGTGCTAAGCATCCCTGGGAGGACCGAGTGAGGACGCCAGGGGACCATCACCTTCCTCCTCTCCCAAAGTTGGCAGCCTGAGTGACTCAGCATGGCCAGTGACACGAAGCCTCCACTGTCCCCTGGAGCCCATCCAGGCCCCCAGGCCATGCCCTCCCCCTCCGGGCCGCCCAGCATTCACAAACTCCTTCCTCCCCTCGCACGGACTAGGCCCCAGCCCCTGCAGGCCTCACGCAGGGGTCTTAAATCTCTCAGCCCCTGACCCTGGGCGTTGTCCTCAGCAGGGGACACTCAGGGTCCAGATGGCGGCAGGCCGGAGCTGGCCGCTGGCTGTGAAGCAGGTGACGCTAAGTGACCGTGTCAGCAGGCCAGAGCCAGGGCGGCTGGACAGCTCATGGAAGGAGCGCCGTCCTCTGCTGGGGCAGGGTCACCAGCCCGTGCCCTCCGCCCCCGTGAGAAGCTTGGACTCCCAGACCCTCAGAAGCCTGCTCTTGATGGAGGGGACAGCAGGGACCTGGCTCCGGGGAAGCCACCTGCCCCACGAGGCACCAGGGCCACCCATCCGAGGACAGGCCTTCCCAGTCCGAGGTCCTCAGGCACCCGCTCCCTCGCCCTGTCCCCCCCGGCCCAGGCTCCCATGACTCCGACAGAGTGAGGATCAACCCCCAGATGTCCTTCACAGACGTTCTGCCCGACTAAGCCCACATTAACGAGACAGAAAGGACAGGTCCGCTGGCTCCCACGCGTCCGCACTCGACAGGGGTGATGCTGGCGGGCGGTGGGGAGGCTGCTGAGCACAAGCCCACACACGTGTGCACACACACAGACACCTGTGCTCGAGGGCGTGCACACACCCAGTACATGGGCACGCACGCATGAGTGCACACCCACTCTTAAATAGGGCCGCGCAGAAAGGCCGGAAGCTTCCACAGGACCCAGGAGGGGAGCCACTGACTGGCGGTGCTCATGGGCTCACGTCCCTCTCCTTGCAGAGGAGTGGAGGCCTAAACCCCAGCTCCCCACCCTCCTTCCAAGACCCCTGTAAGCCCCACTCCCCGAGTCCCCCACCCCCACCCCCACACCTCGGAACCCAGCACAGCCTGTGCGGGGCTAGGACACGCTTGGCTTTCTCTGCAAGGAAAAGACAGTCACTCCCTCAGAGGGAGGTGCTGGGCCGCACATGGGGGCTCCGGGGAGCCTCCCCCAAGCCGGTCGCGTGCCTTTGCGCTCACTTGGGAAACTGTCAGTTCAGCAGTCTGGCTAACTACCTGCTCAGCGGTGGCCTTAAAACTGTCCACACTCATAAATCACCCCAAGATTTAAATAAGCGCTACTGGCAGGTAATTTTTCAGAACTCCCCCACACTCACACACAGGATCATGGGTGGAGTGGACAGAAAGCGAATTAAGACAGGGCTGAGAAGAGAGCAGCAGCCCGTCCCCAGAGGCGTTCATACAGGAAGGTGGGGTGGCTTGTGTGGACAGCGCTGGGGCCTCGACAGAACGAGGAGGCTTCCCCCCACCCAGCTTGCAACCTGCCCACAAAGAACTCCTCGCAGAGGTCCACTGTAATGGCTGGGGCTTTCCTCCCTCGGGGCTTTCTGGTTAAGAGCAGGATATCTTTACTTAAGGCAAGGAAGGACTTATAGGGGAAGGGGCACTGAGCAAAGAAGTGGGCCACAAAGGGCTGTGTCTAGGGCTCTGCCCCACACAAGTCACAGGGCATTGGTCCCACGAGCATAGCTAAGAGGGGAAAGGAAGAGAATCCCATGCCTCCTTGGGACATTTTCCAAGACCCCCCCATCTCCAAATCAGAAGGAGTGTGGTCCTCCACGTCTGCCCTCCTGCTCTGATGTCCATCCATTCATTCAGCAGACTCTCGGAGCCCTGCCAGAGGTTAGAGTCTACACTCCGTGATCTGAGGTCAAGGCTCCATGTAATCTGGGCTGGGGTCAGACTAGGGGCTCAGTGTGTAGTGGAACCAGGGCTCAGTATATGCTGGGATGTGGGCTCGGTGTGTGCTGGGATCAGGGTTCAGTGTGGGCTGGGAT
>PITA01013956.1:0-55241 GCA_004023965.1 Spilogale gracilis
AAAGAATAAAGATTTGGTCTCCAGAGTTAGATCAACTTAGGTTAGAATCTGGACTTGAGATTCATATTGTGTAAGCTTTTTAACCTACTAAAGCCCCAATTTCTAACATGTAAAATGAAATAACAATGTTTCCTCATAGAATGTTGGCAGAATTAAAGGTACATGCAATTGTAATATAGATACTAGAATGTATGGCATACAGAGAAGCTCAATGAATGTCTGTGTCCCTTAGATCTTGTCCATTCCTAGATTTGCCCATAATCATTCTTGGTGTAATGGACAACACCATAGCTAGATCTTATGCAGCTGTGTATTCAACTGTCCAAACCCCTGAGCATCAAAATGAACTTTATTAATGATGGTACATTCAGACCCACAGGATATAGTCCAGCTCTACCAGGACAACTCTAAGATTAGTACTGATGTACTTAGTAGTTTCTTATAACACCTTTCTACTTTTAAGTAAGACCATTAAACAGCACTTTGCACAAACATAGTTCAGTGGATAACAGGCATAATTTTATTTTACATTCATGTTAACATTGAATAGCAATGCAGAAGTTTCCATTGTGCCACAAAACAAAAAGAGCAACACTGAAAAGCCGACAGGCTGCTAGGAGACTTCAGAATAGGCATTCACGGTGAAGTCAAGATACAAAATCTGCCCCCCACCCTAACTTAACAGGTAAGGGACCTTGTCAGTTCTCCAGTGATTACTGATTTAAAATAACTGTACTGACAACAGAAGAAAATATTAACATAAGTGACAATTTATTTATTAACTTCCAGTGAAGAATAAAACTGACAACAGAGTTAGGCCTCTGAGCTCTTGAAGCTCAATTTCTTTTTGCTATGTGAGAACCTTCTATAATCTGAGCTGTTGTGGAAATCAGGATAGCAGAGACTAAACTATGCTATAAGATTCCAGTGTTAGATGGCAACAGGTTAAGAAAGCCTCTTGCATCTATCTTCATCACAGAGATATATCAGCGTCCAGGTCTGACTGGCCATATCTTTTGGCTTGGACTCCCTCACCCCATAACACCACTTGGATAAGTATTGCATGTATTTGCAATGACTGACTCTCCTTTTCTATGAATTCATGTGAACCTACTCCCTCTTTCTGAATGCCATATACTTTCTTCGGATCTGTTCATATCTTTGATTAGGTTATACAGACTATGCTATCTACCTGGAAGCCATCCTGCTTTTTAAGATATATTTCCTAAACTCTAATCTCATCCATTATATATCGACTTAGAGTTTAATGCTCAAGGGCAATTTTATTTTCAGGTTCTTAGGGGAAAACATCAAGGACCCTGATTCACAGACTACAATTTGCTAAGAAGTCTTTATATTAACAATATGGGGATTTACTACCATTAACTAGCTTTGTTCATTGTATTTCAGAAGGCATTCTCCTTTAACAAGACATAGGAACAGCAAAAATTTGCTTGACATTTTATTACCTCTGCACAACAACCTCAATCTCCAAACATGAAAAGATATTTGACCTTTACTATTAGTCACTGCTTTTTAAAGGATTTTCATTATTTTCTTTTATGATCACATTCTTCATTCTATGAATGCCAACTTCTGCAACAGAAGGTGTAAGACTCAGAACAAAAAGGTTCCAACAAGTATGGGTCACAATCCAAGTTACCAGGTCATATCAAAACATGCGGAAAAGGCAATTACCATTGAACAAAGCATTTTATGGGAAAGAAGTCAGTCAACTCATTATTAATTTGCTGACTTAAACAGGATATTAAATTTCTAATATACAGGTCCTTCTGATAGCAAAGTGACTGTACAAAAGACAGGACAAAACATACAATCGCTGACCTCCAGAATCTTGCATTTTATACGGTATTCAAAAAAATATGCATTAAATATACTTCATTTTACATCTCACAAGACACATAGTGGGGCCTGCATAGAAATAGATCCATTGTTTCAGTACTGCATTTATCAATACTGTTTGTGGTCTAAAAAGCCCATATTGTATCTATAAAAAAGATAATCAGTATGGAAGTTACCCTCTTCACTATTTTGTGTAAAGACAGCAATGATTTTTCTTTTAGAATCTCAAATTTAGAGAAATACTAAAGTCTATAATGAGTAGCAAACAAAACTGATTTATTAATGTATGGATAATGTTAGGTGTGGGCGTGTGATAGGAATTCTGCAGTCTTAAGAGGAAATTAAATCCACAGTGTTTCTGCAAAATTGATTTCTTGTTGTGAGGAGAAATGCTTTGTCGATACTCACCTGCCACCATCCATTCTCATGTCCAAGGGGCCGTCCTTCCGAAGGGAAAAACCTCTTTCAGGAGCATCAAGTTGCATGGAGGAACACCCAAGATCCAAAAGAACTCCATCCAAAGTCCCTGGCTGCACTCCAGCTTTCATTAATAAAGCTTCTGCCTGGCTGAACTGGCCTAGCATAGCTCGGATCTGTTTACTGTGAATAAACCCAGGAGATGGAGAGAAGACTTTGTTATATTAAATTCTTAAGGTCTATGATCAATAGAAGGAAGCACAGCCTATTATTAGCTTATTTAACCAATATGTATTTACTAAAGACAAATCACATGCTTGGTACTATATAAAGACATAGGGAAATGGAAACTTTACCTCCTCAGTTTCAACACCAGAGGTGATTTAATGTAATTTTATTTTTTCTAATAAACACAGTCTATTGTATATGTCTGTGAAGGTATACAGTAAGTTCATGAACTTGCAAAATTCCTTTTTCAGACCAAATTTCCTTTAAAAAATCTCTTATTCATAAATAAACAAAATCTTTTAAAAAATCTCTTATTCATTTGCACAAATTGAACTTTTCTTTTTTTAAAAAAAATCTTAAATCCATGGGTCAGGAAAAGAAGCATATATCATTTATCAAAATAATAAATTTAAAGAAAACAAATGCTGGTGATGATGTGGAGAAAGGGGAATTGTGTACTGTTCCTGGGGATACAAATTTGTACAGCTACTATGGAAAACAGTATAGAGCTTCCTCAAAAAATTAAAAATAGAACTACCATATGATCCAGCAATTCCATTTCTGGAAATATATCTAGAGGAAATGAAAACATTCTGTTGAAGAGGTATTTCCCCCCACATTTTCATAACAGCATTATTTATAATAGCCAGAACATGGAAACAACTTTTCATCAACAGATGAATAAAGAAGTTGTGTATACACACACACACACACACACACACACACACACACACACACACACACACACTGGAGTAGTATGCAGCCATGAAAAAGAAGGAAATCTTGTCATTTGTGATAGCATGGATGGATCTTGAGGGCATTATGCTAAGTGAAATAAGTAAGACAGAGAAAGACAATTATTGTTGATCTCATATGTGAAATCTTAAAAAGGGGAGAGGGAGAAAACCAAACTCATTAAAAAAGAGAGAGATCAGATTTGTGGTTATGAGAGGTAGGAGATAGGGAAAAGAGAATTGGATGAAGGTGGCCAAAAGGTATAAACATCCAGTTAAATAAGTTAAATAAGTACTAAGGATGTAATATACAACATGACAACTACAGTTAACACTGCTGAATGATATATATGAAGTTGTTAAGAGAGTAAATCCTAGAGTTCTCATCACAAGGAAAGACATTTTTTTAATACTTATATGAAATGATGGATCTTAACTTATCGTGGTAATCATTTCACAATATATATAAGTCAAATCATTACACTGTACACCTTAAACTTTATAGTATGGTACATTAATTACTATCTCAATAAAACTAGGAAAAATAAATTTAATGAGTAAGCCACTTTAAGTACAATAAATAATAAAACAGAGATCACAGAAAAAAGATATGTCAAACATCTTCAAGCCAAACACTTTAGATTGTTCCATATTTTCCCCATAATTTAGGATATGAGTGCTGTGCAGCTGCACACCTGAAGCATGAAACTAGGCTTAAAATAAATACCTTCTTGCAGAAACAATATATTAGTTATCAGCAGGGATTTTAAAGTGAATGGAGCATTCAAAATCAATCGACAGGCAAGAAGTTGGGATCACCTTGCAGCTATACTAATTCTACTTCCTACACAAAGTGAGATGTTGCCTGCAGGGTTCTTCAGAAGCCTTAGGGCAACTGGTATGCATTTTGGATGGGGAATGAAAAAAGAAAAAAATTGGCAACTCTCCCAAGACCTCATTCCCTCCATCTGCAGGTGGGTAAGGTGAGTTTGGATTTCAACAGTGTTGGTGAATTCATATTTATGATGTTATATTTAAGGAGAATGTCACTGCTCATTGGTAATTTTTTTCCCCAAACTCTGATGGGAGAAATTGATTTTCAGATTCACTCACCAAAAATTCATTGACTATCTCCTATATATCAGACATTATGTTAATTGAAGGTATATAAAGATGAATAAGGCATGGCTTTCTGAGCTTTGAACTAAGAGGAAGAAATATATAAATGAATAATTTGTGAAACAACCTGATGGGTGCTAATAGTAGAAAGATAAATAGTTATACCTATATTTGGAAAATATACAACAAATGCTAATACAGACATCGAGACTACAAATAACAGAATACTGGGATTGGAAATCAACTCACAAATCACCAATGCCAATTATTTAACTAATGTTTGAATCTTTTCCATCTCTACCATCACTGCTGGAGGGGGCTGGAATAGGGGAAAGTCACTGTTTTAACTACCTCCCATTTTCCCCATCAGTAAGGAGGGATTCCCATTCTAGGATTATGGAAATGGTTGAAACATGGCACCTGGCCACTGGACAGATGAAATTGGCAGTTTATTAATCACACATCCTTACAGCCCAGGGGACAAGGGCAAGCATGGCTACATGTGGGTGGTACTCAGGGACAGAGAAGGCAAGCAGAGGCTATAAGAAGCACGTTTTATAGTTCAAAAGAGCCAATGACCCTTAGTTCCCATGAGAGAACGTGATTGGCTTGTGTGAGTAAATCCATGGGCAGGGAACTGAAACCTGCTACTCAGGGATAAGCAGATATTTTTACTTATCTCTTTGATAATAAGGGTCCTTCGGTTCAGGAACCTTATCTGTGGAAGCACAGTGTGGGGGGAGAACTTGTGGCTGGGACACAGGAAGGTCTCCCAATTTTCTCTAGATGTCAAGAACACATAATATTGGGCTTTAGTTTTAAGGCCTTACATGACAATCATCTAGCTCATGTTTGAACATTCCCAATAATCAGAACTCACTACTGTTTTTGAGCCATTTTTTAGTTGATAACTGTTTCCTCACTATTTCTATATTTTTCCCCTTGATATTTAGTCTATGTAAAACAACCAAAAACCTACAGCCATGGAAAGCTTTCACATATCTACTGTTAGTCATTGTAAGGGATATTTGTTGGCTGCCTCTTAATCGCCAATCTCTGTTTCAACAGGACTTCAAAATTTGAGCCATGTATTTTGGGAGAGACTGATTATATCTATGATAGTTTATATGTCAACTTGGCAAGGCTACATTACCTATTTATTTATCAAACACTAATCTCAGTGTTGTTGTGCAGATATTTTATAAATATGGTTAATAATCAGTTCACTGTAAATAAGGATATTACCTTCAGGAATGTATATGTGCCTTATCCAATAGGTGAAAGGCTTTCCAAGAGCAAAAACTGAGGTTTCCCAGAGGAAGAAGAAATTCAACCTCAAGACATCAATATCAGCGCCTGTCAGAGAATTTCTAGCCTGATGGCCTGCCCTATCAATTTCAGAGTTGCCAGTCCCACAATTGTGTGAGCCAATTCCTTAAAATAAATCCCTTTATATATTTATATATTATATCCATCAGGATCCTCAAGAGAAACAAAACCAGTAAGAGATATACAACATATATATATATATATATATATATACATACATACACACACACACACACACACACACACACACACACACACGTGTGTGTGTGTGTCTTCTGCTGGTTCTGTTTCTCCTGAGTATACTGATGGACATAATCTCAGGTCAAGATGTAGATTCATGATTAGCCATGCTAATTTACACACACCATCCCCATGACTCCTGAAATTTGTTCAGATATTGGCATGTCACAATTATAGCCAATGAGACACAAGAGATATGTCCTAAGGATTTGAGAAAAGAAAATTACTCTTTCTTTCAATGAGCTATATAGGAGGAAAAAGGTTCTTTAGACTGTCACTTGACATGAAGGAAGCACATAGCCCTAATTGCTGCCAGGAGATATCCTGACCCAAAGAAGGGAGAGAGCGGCAGCCAGTTTTGGTCAAAACTGTAGAAAGTAAAATAGAAAGATTAATGAGGCCACTAGATTGAGCCTCACCTACAATCAAACTTGTCTCAGAACTTTTGAGTTATATGAGCCCATAAACTATGCTCATTATTAAAGCCAAGTTAGAATTGCTTTTTTCTTACAAAGGTAAACATTGTACTATTGTAGCTATTATGCTCGTCAAGTTTTCTTTTCTCAAAACCATGCAACTCTTGTTTTTTCTACTCTCTTAAAAAAAACCACACACACAAACATTTCATCATGGTAGTTGCTCTTTACTGAATATGTTCCACTTTGCCTATGTTCCTAAACCTAAATTCCATAATGGTCAATATGGAATAAAGTCAATTCTGGCCTTTTCTTGTTCTAGTTATTGTATTAATACAGCTCAAGGTCAAAATAGTTTAAGAATTTATTTTAGGTCATTGCCTTATGCTACCTAAGTTTTTTCTGTCCTTAATTTCCTTTTTTAAAAAATTCAATTAGTTAAAACATAGTGTATTATTAGTTCCAAGGGTAGAATTCAATGACTCATCAGTTGCATCTAACACCTCAGGTTTATTTGATCAAGTGCCCTCCTTAATGCCCATCATCCAATTACCCCATTCGCCACCAGCAAACCTCAGTTTGTTTCCTAGAGTTCAGTGTCTTATGGTTTGCTTCCCTCTCAGTTTTCATCTTACTTAATTTTCCTTTTCTTCCCCTATGTTCATGTTTTCTTTCTTAAATTCCACATATGAGTGAAATCATATGACATTTGTCTTTCTCTGACTGCCTTATTTCACTTAGCACAATACACTTTAGTTTCATCCATGTCATTACAAATGGCAATATTTCATTCTTTTTGATGGCTGGGTAATATTCCACTGTGTGTGTGTATGTGTGTGTGTGTGTGTGTGTGTGTGTGTGTGCGTGTGCGCGCACATGCATACATATACACAAATATCCCACAAATATCCCTTCTTTATTCATTCATCAGTTGATGGACATCTGGGCTCTTTCCATATTTCAACTACTGTGGACATTGCTGCTATGAACACTGAGGTGCATGTGCCCCTTTGGATCACCATGTTTGTATTCTTTGGATAAACACTTAGTATTGCAATTGCTGGATCGTAGGGTAGTTCTATTTTTAACTTTTTGAGAAACTTCCACACTGTTTTCCAGAGAGGCTGCAAGTTTGCATCCCCTTAAACCAAGTAAGAGTGTTCCCTTTTTTCTGCACCTTCGCCAACACCTGTCATTTCCTGACTTGTTAATTTTAGCCATTCTGAACAGGTCAGAGGTTATATCTCATTGTGGTTTTGATCTGTATTTCCCTGATGCCAAATGATGCTGATCATTTTTTCATGGGTCTGTTAAACATTTGTATGTCTTCTCTGGAGAAATGTCTGTTCATATCTTCTGTCCATTTCTTGACTCGATTTGTTTTCTGGGTGTTGAGTTTGATAAATTCTTTATAGATTTTGGATAGTAACTTTTAGCTAATAAGTCATTTGCAAATATCTTCTCCCATTCCATAGGCTGTCTTTAGCAGACTGTTACTTTTGTTGTGAAGAAGTTTTTTTATCCTGATGAAGTCCCAATACTTTGTTTTTGTTTGCTTTTGTTTTGCTGCCTTTGGAGATAGGTCTAGCAAAAAGTTGCTGCTCTTTCAGTCTTTTTCATGGACACAGCTGCTAAGCTTCCTCCATTACTGTATTTGTGCCACTTTATTTTCTCAATTGTAGATCTAAGTATAATTTCTGCCCTACACATTTACTACACCCCTTTAAGATCGAGGTATTATTTTTAACCACAGAAATCTTCTTTATGCAACAACAAAATCTCAAACAAATCACTATTTCACAGTGTTAATTCCTTGGGTTTTACAGCTATTATCCTGTTTGAAGTTAATATACTAGTAAAATTAAAAAAAAATAAATCTTATAAGGAATGTTTGCAATCTCGGGTATCCTCAAACATAACTGTCTAACACACGACAGTCAT
Organism: Spilogale gracilis; assembly: GCA_004023965.1. NCBI lineage: Eukaryota > Metazoa > Chordata > Mammalia > Carnivora > Mephitidae > Spilogale > Spilogale gracilis. Next base: position 8,288 of record PITA01013956.1, read on the forward strand.
ACAGTTTTATGCCTATCAGTGAATAACTAAAATGTAATCCTTGTGGTACAAAACTCTAATACACAAGTATGAGAATATCGTATGGGAACAAAAGTAATGAAGTGTCAACACCACAAAGTAAATCATGTGTTTAAGACAGAGTTTTCTGATGCTGCATCAGTTACATGTTTCTAGAATTAGACTGTACTCACAGTCAAAAAACCATCCACAAAGCTTACTGACTAATCTGCTGAATGAAAATTAGCCTTAACTTTAGACCCCAGGGGCATTATTTCATATATGCGATTAATGTGAGGCTAATTTTACTGGACTGGCACAATCCAGGCCCCTTTTTTCTTTCTTCCTCCTTTCCTTCAAATTTTAATTTTCAGTATTTTTGCATATGTATTTACAAGGGTTATAAAACAAGTAAGGGAAAAGTGTGACTTGGCCAGGGACAATCATGATGGTCACAAAAAGAGAGGCAAACCAGGGCACTTAGCCATAATTACAAATGTATGATTTGTTTAAATCATCATTATTTTCATTTGTCATTACTTCAGACTCCCCAGGATGTCTGTGACTCAAAGCACATGCTATGTGGGAATGGTTCTGCAATCCAAGCCCAAAAAAAGCCAAGGTGCTTAGCAGTAAAGTGTCAACAATACCTTGGTTGCTGGAAGCCATTTTTTAGGTTCTTTGTGATGATCTTAATTCTAGCAAGTGATCTGCACTTAGAGTACAACTTATGGGCTGTTTGGTATAAAGGACTAAGGTATAGTAGTACATACTGAGGTAGTGATGTAAGAGTAGCTACAACTCACTGTGTATTTGATTTAGGATTGACCATGGAACTTTCTCATTCCTCTAACAGAACATGAAATTTAACAATAGGGGTTAAGGATAAATTCCTCTAAAAATTATAATAATGGATCCAACTCACAGGGTTGAATATCTTGTTGTTGATATGAGTACTGTCCATCTTGGTTTTAAAACCCCCAAACTCCTATGGTTTATAAAAGGCTTGATACAAAAGAGGTACTTTGACTGCCCATGGATATATAATATTCAGTTTCATGGAGAGACGACTTACTATGTAGAATCAGATAAAGCAATTTAAAACATGTGAAGTCTCAACATAAATTTTTTAGAAAAATTTTGAATTTGGATAGGCTAGGGAAGAAAAACATCATTATTATACTTTTCTTCCTAAGATTTAATACTCTTCTACTTTAACCTTAACCAATATTATTAGTTAATTGTTCACTTTGTGATATGTTTATGTTTACCACACCATACACAGCTCACTGCAGACATATTTATATATCATCTAGAATATTTTGATTTTCATATTAATTATGATCATTTTTAAATATTAAAATATGGCCTTCCTCAAAGATGACCTTGTTCAAAAATATTTCATATACTATAGAGATAGAAGAAGAAGACATTATTTTTGTTTTGCATAATTTACTAAAAACCTTTGATAGCATTATGTTTACTGACCATAGTCTTTCTCTTCAGGAAATACTTCTTAAAAATTGGATTTAGCTATTCACTCACAATTCATAATGTACATTATTTTTTTTTTAAGAGAGGGAGAAACAGGGGATGGAGGGAGGGGGGCAGACGGAAAGAGAGAATCCATGCCCATTAGGGAGCCTGACATAAGGCCTGATCTCACAACCTTGAGATCATGACCTGAGCCAAGACCAAAAGCCCAAATATCAACATTAATGAATAGATAATAGAAATCGACATACTGGATACAGAATAAAGTTATTAAATGGACTTTAAGATAACTAATGTGCTTAAGAAAAGAAAGGTTAATTAAGTAATCTGAATCCAAAAATGTCTCTACAGAAAATAGTAAAACAAAAATCAGACCAAATGGAAAATAGATCAACATAATAACTGAAATTAAGAATTCAATGAGTAGGTTTAAGAATAGCTTAGAAAAGGAGGAACAAGATGGCAGAGGAGTAGGAGACCTAGATATCAGATCCCAGGAATTTAGCTATATAGTTATCAAACCAGTCGGAACACCTACAGACTCAACAAGAGATTGAAGAGAAGAAGAGTGGCAATTCACTAGAAGAGTGACCACTTTCTGGAAGGTAGGACACATGGAGAAGTGAATTGGAGGTGACATTTGGGAAGAACAGACAGCAGGGGGAGGGGCCGGCTCCTGGCCAGCAGTAGAGCAGTGGAGCACAAAATCAGAACTTTTAGAAGTATGCTGAACTGAGGGATGTCGCCCCAGAGGTTAACTGGGGGGGTTTAACCCATGCTGGGACAGCGTGGTCTCAGGACCCACAGGGTCACAGAAGGTACCAGGGTGTCTGAGCATGGCACAGCTCCCAGGTATCAGAACGGGGAAGCTAGCTTTAGAGACAGAGCTCTCAGCTCTGGCTTACTTTAAACCATTATCCGAGGTGCAGTCGGGTCACTGCTCTTCGAGCAGGAACCCCACAAGTGGCACATCCAGGAAGACCCCCTCCTTCCTCCACCAGGAGGAGCAGCCTGGGAGCACATTACAGGAATCTGCTGGATTTGGAGACTCCAAAAGGGGACAAGCACTAGACATAGAAACACTCAGAAATAGGCTGGGTGAGCTCAGAGTGTAGCCAGAGACCAGGGAGATAGCATGACTGCGTTTCTCTGAAGGCACACTGAGAAGTGGGGCCCTGAGCTCTCAGGTCCTCCAGGTCAGAGAGTAGGAGGCCATCTTCATTCCCGTCCTCCAAAGCTGTACAGAAAGCATTCAGGAAACAAAAGCTACCGAGTGCTAACCTGAGCAGATTGCTTAGCTTGGCCCCTGGCAAGGGTGGGTAAGTTCCATCTTGGGCAAAGACATCTGAGAATCAGTACAACAGGCCCCTTCCCCAGAAAATCTGTGCCAAGACCAAGTTCATTGATGAATGAGAACTGCAGAACTTCAGAGCTAGGGGAATGCACCATGTATAATTGATGGCATTTTTCCCCATGATTCTTTAGTCTTTCAAAGTTAATTTATTTTATTTTATTTTTTTCTTATTCTATTTTAATTTTTTCTCTTTCCTATTTTAACATTTTAAGCTATTTTATTTTATCCATACCTTTTTAAAAATCATTTTTAATTTTTATTGTTTTAGTCATATTCTATCCCTTCATTGTATTTACTTTCTTCTATACATATAGATTTTTCTTTCTTTAAAACTTTGGGATACAATTTCTTCTAATAGATAAAAATATATCCTAAATCTAGCATATGGTGTTTCCTTTTTAAGAAACTTTTTAAATTTTTATCTTTACAGTCATATTCCATCCCTTCAACGTGTATACCCTTACTTTTGTACATATATAAGTTTTCTTTCTTTAAACTTTTGAGAGACAGTTTCTTCTAACAGACCAAAATACACCCAAAATAAAGATTGTGGCTCTGCTCTATTCACCAGTCTAATCATATATATAGAAAGAGACAGACATAGATAAATATAGATAGAGATACAGATTTAAAAAAAAATTTTTTTTTCCCTTTCTTCTCCCCGGGTTTTAGATCTCTTCTGATTTGGTTAATGTATATTTTTCTGGGGTCATCACTATTTTGTTCTTGCATTCATCAGTTGTTATCTGGATAAAATGACAAGGCAGAAAAACTCACCTCAAAAAAAAGAACAAGAGGCAGTATCAATGGCTAGGGCTCTAATCAATAGGGACATTAGTAATATATCAGAACTAGAGTTCATAATGACAATTATCAAGGTGCCAGCTGGGCTCAAAAAAAGCAGAAGATATTAGAGAACACCTCTCTGAAGATATAAAATCCTTTTCTGGGGAAATAAGAGAACTAAAATCCAAACAAGTTGAAATCAAAAAAGCTATTAATGAGGTGCAATTAAAAATGGAGGCTCTTACTGCTATGATAAAGGAGGCAGAAGAGAGAATTAGTGATCTAAAATACCAAATGAAGGAAAATAAAGAAGCTGAGAAAAAGAGAGACAGACCACTGGACCACAAGGGGAGAATTTGAGAGTTAAGTAATACAATAAGATGAAACAATATTGGAATAATTGGGATTCCAGAAGAAGAAGAAGGGGGGGGGCAGAAGGCATATTGGATAAATTATAGCGGAGAATTTCCCTAATCTGGTGAAGGGAACAATCATCAAAATCCAGGAGACACGGAGAACCCCTCTCAAAGTCAATAAAAATAGGCCCACACCCCATCATCTAATAGTAAAACTTACAAGTCTCAGTGACAAAGAGAAAAATCCTGAAAGCAGCTCGGGAGAAGAGGTAACACACAATGGCGGAAATATAAGATTGGCAGCAGACCTATCCACAGAGACCTGACAGGCCAGAAAGGACTGGCATGATACATTCAGAGCACTAAATGAGAAAAATATACAGCCAAGAATACTATACCCAGCTAGGTTGTCATTGAAAATACAAGGAGAAATAAAAATCTTGCAGGACAAACAAAAACTAAAAGAACTTGTCAACACCAAACCAGCCCTACAGGAAATATTGAAAGGGGTCCTCTAAGAAAAGAGAGAGCCTAAAAGTAACACACCAGAAAGGAACGGAGAAAATATACAGTAACAGTTACCGTACAGGCAATACAATGGCACTAAATTCATATCTTTCAATAGTTACTCTGAATGTAAACGGGTTAAATCCCTCAATCAAAAGACACAGTGTATCAGAATGGATTAAAAAAAAAAAAAAAACAAAACAAGACCGATCAATATGTTGTCTCCAAGAAACTCATTTTTAGACCCAAAGAGACCTCCATATTTAAAGCAAAGGGCTGGAAAACAATTTATCATGCTAATGGACATCAAAAGAACGCTGGGGTATCAATCCTTATGTCAGACAAATTAGATTTTAAGCCAGAGACTATAATAAGAGATGAGGAAGGGCTCTATATCATACTTAAAGGGTCTGTCTAACAAGAAGATCTAACAATTTTAAATATCTATGCCCCTAACATGGGAGCTGCAAATTATATAAAACAATTAATAACTAAATCAAAGAAACACATCGATGGTAATACAATAATAGTAGGGGATAACACCCCCTCCATTGAAATGGAGAGATCATGTAAGCAAAAGTTCAGTAAAGATATAAAGGCTTTAAATGACACACTGGACCAGATGGACATCACAGATATATTCAGAACATTCCATCCCAAAGTGAAAGAATACACATTTTTCTCTAGTGCACATGGAATATTCTCCAGAATAGATCACATCCTGGTTTCAACCAATACCAAAAGACTGGGATCATTCCCTGGATATTTTCAGACCACAATGCTTTGAAACTAGAAATTAACCACAAGAGGAAGGTTGGAAAAAACTCAAACACATGGAGGCCAAAGAGTATCCTACTAAAGAATGAATGGGTCAACCAGGAAAGTAAAGAAGAAATAAAATAAAAATTCATGGAAACAAATGAAAATGAAAACACAACTGTTCAAAATCTTTGGAACACAGCAAAGGCTGAGAGTAAAGTATACAGCAATACAAGACTTTCTCAAGAAACAAGAAAGGCCTCAAGTACACAACCTAACCCTACACGTGAAGGAGCTGGAGAAAGAATAGCAAAGAAAGCCTAAATCCAATAAGAGAAGAGAAATAATAGAGAACAGAGTAGAAATCAATGAAGTAGAAACCAAAAGAACAACAGAACAAAGCAATGAAGCTATGAGCTGGTTCTTTGAAAGAATTAACAAGATAGATAAACCCCTGGCCAGACTTAACAAAAAGAATAGAGGAAGGACCCAAATTAATAAAATAATGAATGAAAGAGGAGAAATCACAACCAACACCAAGAAATGCAAACAATTATAAGAGCATAATATGAGCAGCTATACATCAACAAATTTGACAATCCGGAAGAAATGGATGCATTCCTAGAGACATATAAACTACTAAAACTGAACCAGGAAGAAATAGAAAACTTGAACAGACCCATAACCAGTAAGGAGATTGAAGTAGTCATAAAAAATCTCCCAACAAACAGGAGTCTGGGGCCAGATGACTTCCCAGGGGAATTCTACCAAATGTTTAAGGAAGAATTAATAGCTCTTTTCCTAAAACTGTTCCAAAAAATAGAAATGGAAGGAAAACTTCCAAATGCATTTTATGTGGCCAGCATTACCTTGATCCCAAAACCAGACAAAGACTCCATCAAAAATCAGACTTAACAGACAAATATCCATGGATGCAAATATTCTCACCAAAATGCTAGCCAATACGATCCAACAGTATATTAAAAGGATTATTACCACAACCAAGTGGGATTTATTCCTGGGCTAGTATCCAAAATCTATAAAGAAATGATCAAACTCAACACCCAAAGAACAAATAATCCAATCCAGAAATGAACAGAAGACATGAAAAGACATTTCTCCAAAGAGGAAATCCAAATGGCCAACAGACATAAAAAAGTGCTCAACATTCCTCGACATCAGGAAAATACAAACCAAAGCCACACTAAGATACGACCTGTCAGCTGTCAGAATATCTAAAATTAACAAGTCAGGAAACGATGGATGTTGGCAAGGATGTGGGGAAAAGGGAACCCTTCCACATTGTTTGTGGGAATGCAAGCTGGTGTAGCTACTCTGGAAAACAGTGTGGAAGTTCCTCAAAAAGTTGAAAATAGAGCTACTGTATGACCCAGCAATCGCCTTATGGATTATTTACCCTAAAGATACAAATGTAGCGATCCAAAGGGTCACTTGCACCCAAATGTTTATAGCAGCAATGCCTACAATAGCCAAACTATGGAAAGAACCTAGATATCCTTCAACAGATGAATGGATAAAGAAGATGTGATGTGTATGTATGATGTATGTATGTATATATATGTGTATGTATGTGTGTGTGTGTGTATGTGTGTGTGTGTGTGTGTGTATATATATATATATATAATGGAATACTATGCAGCCATCCAAAGGAATGAAATCCTGCCAGTGGATGGAAGTGGAGGGTATTACGCTCAGCAAAATAAGTCAATTAGAGAAAAACAATTATCATATGATCTCTCTGATAGGAGAAATTTGAGAGGCAGGGCGGGGGGGGCTCGTGGGGGTTAGGGAGGGATAAAAATGAAACAAAATGGTACTGGGGAGGGAGACAAAACATAAGAGAGTCTTAATCAGGAAAGAAACTGAGGATTGATGGGGGGTGAGGAGAAGGGATAGGAGGGCTAGGTTATGGAAAAAATAAAAATTAATAAAAATTAAAAATTAAAATGACAAACATATACTAGCTTAGAAAATAGCCCAAAAAGGATTAGTGACATAGAAGATTGTTTAGTGGAAAGTATTAAGAGTAAAACAGGCAGAGGAAGTAATTCAGAAAGTACAGAGCAGAGCATGAGACATGAAGGAGAGCTAACATATGTATAACTGGAATTCCAAAGGAGAGGAGAGAGAAAACGAGGTAAAAACAACGCTTATAATGACCAAGAACTTTCCAAAATGATTCAAGATTTTTTCAAGTCCCATATCCAAAAAGCATAATAAATTCTCAAGAGGATATACACATAAACAAGCCCCCCACCAATACAATAACAAAACAAAAACGAGGACCATCATAGCAGAATTTGTGAACACAAAGGGAAATTAAAATATTCCGAGCAGTCAAAGAAAAAAGCTATATTGCATTCATACGAGCAATCATCAAAACTGAATTAATGCAATCCAAAAGATTAGAAAATTTCTTTCATAAGTGAAAGGGAAATAAAATATTTTCAGTTATGGAAAATTGAGTTAATTCACTACTAGCAGACCCATACTAGAAGACATACTAAAAATGTTTTTTTTCAGGCAGGAGGAAAATAATCTCAAATTGAAAGAAAGAAAATGCAAAATGAAATGAAGATTACTGGAATGTTTAAACATATGAGTAAATCTAGATGAATATTGAGTGCATAAGAATCATTTCTGGTGGCTTCAATATATATATTAAGTTAAATATACAATAGTAATACAAGAGGCAAGAGTGTGACAATCCTTGCAACTCCAATGTCCAGAAAAAGATTAAAGTACCAATTTATATTTGATTTTCATAAGAAATTATGTATGTTGTGAAATCCAGAGTAACCTTAGAAAGAATAGTAAAAGGATATATAACATATGAGCAACCAGAGAGAGAAGATAGAATATAATAACAAAAAAAGAAAACAATAAAGGAGAAAAAAAAAAAGAACAAAGAATAGATTAGACGAGTAGGAATCAAACAAGAAAATGGTAGGTAGGTAGATTTAAACCCAAATATAACAGTAATTATATTAAATATTCTTAGACTAAATATTTAAATTCAAAGCAAAGATTTTCAAAATTCATATGATGCATATAAATAACAACAGGTAATGATCTCAGGATTGTGAGATAGAGCCCAATATTGGGCTCTGTGCTGAGCATGGAGTCTCCTTAAAAAAATAAAATAAATATCACTTTTAGTAAATACAGAATAAGCAGACATATAGAAGACTTCAAATACACAATTATCAAGTCTGATATAATTGATACATAAAAACTCCCCACTCTAAAGCTACACAATACACATATTTTTAAAGGTTCACTGAATATGTAAAATATAGACTATATGCTAGACTATAAGATTAGTTTCAAATTTCAAAGAACTGATATCATATAGAATATATCTTTTAAACACAGTGAGACTTAATTGGAAACTGATAATAGGAAAATAACTAAAAGTCCCCAAGTGTTTGGAAGTTATGTAATAGACTTATAAACCGTATTTTTAAACTAAACAATGATGAAAACTACAATATAACCCACACTTGATTCAAATTCAACACATCAAAACTTGTGATACATTTTTAAATCATACTTGAGAAAAATTCACATACCTGAATATACATATTTGAAACGGTTGAAAACCAATGATCTATGTATTCATTTTCACAAATTAAACAACAGTGAATTAAATTCCTAAAAAGAGGTAGAAAATTCCAAATAGCAAAACAAATTATAGACATAGAAAAAAATAGAGAATAGAAACAATTAAACAAAAAAAAATTATCCCTTGAAAATACTAAGAAAATTGTTTTACTCCTTATAACGATGATCAAGAAGAGAGAAAACACACAGTACTAATATAATGTATGAAAAAGAACGTGTCACTACAGATCCAATGGACATTAAAAATGTTAATAGGAGGACATTGTTAGTAACTCTGTAAAAATAAATTTGAAATTTAGAACAAATGAAAAACAAATCCCAGAAAAATCCTAACATTTAAAACTGACCAAAGAAATGTAAAACAGACCTAAAACCATTAAGAAATTAAATCTAGGGGCGCCTGTGTGGCTCAGTTGGTTGAGTGACTGCCTTCAGCTACCTGGAGACCCGGGATCGAGCCCCACATCGGGCTCCCTGCTCGGCAGGAGGCCTGCTTCTCCCTCTCTCACTCCCTCTGCTTGTGTTCCCTCTCTCGCTGTGTTTCTCTCTGTCAAATAAATAAATAAAATCCTTAAAAAAAAAAAGAAATTAAATCTATAATTATAAAGCCTCACACAGAGAAGACAACAAGTTTAGGCAGCTTTGCTATGAATTCTTCTAAATATTTATATAACATTAATATTATATAAACAAAAAAACCTACTAATATTATATAAGCTCTTCCAGAGAATAGAGAAAGACGGAACATTTTTCAATTCAATTTATGAGGTCAGAATAACCTTGGTATAACATTTAACAAGGATATTACAAAAAAGAAAAACTAAAGGCCAATCTCTCTCATGGGCAAAACAAAAAAGTAACAAAATTGACAAAATGTAAGTACACCAAATCTAACCACACATATGAGAGGATATCACCAGGTTGACATTCAATTGGCAAGATCCATGAAAGAGTTGAGCATGCAGTACTGAAGCTAAGGAGAGAGGTCGGGGTTGGAGAGAAAGCTTTTATAATTATCTTAGAATAGGAAGGATTTAGTAGATATTTATTAAATGAATATATAACGGGAGTTCAAAATGGAAGATTTTAAAACTTTTCTGGTCGGTCTCAGTTTCAAGTCTATATTATCAGGCGAAAGATATCTGATATTAAAAGAAATATCAAATAAAAATGCAATTTTGGGGGCACCTGCGTTGCTCAGTTGGTTAAGCATCTGCCTTTGGCTCAGGTCATGATCTCAGGGTCCTGGGATCAAGCCCGACATTGGGTTCTCTGCCCAGCAAAGAATCTGCTTCTCCTTCTCACTCTCCCTCTGTGTGCTCTCTCCCTGTCTCAAATAAATAAATAAAATCTTAAAAAATGCAACTTTCCCAAAATCATGGCCTAGGGAAGGCTTCATTACATTTGGTCCCCTCATAGGGATGTATATCTACTTTAATATGATTAAAGAGATTAGAAAATGAGTAAAAAGGAGCTTTAATAAGGAAATTTTCTTGGTAATAATGGCTTTGTTTCTTAATTTTTTAGTATCTCACTTTATCCTTTTTATACGATATTTGAACCCTGAACTCTGATTCTATGTAATTCTCACACACACAAAAATACCTATTTCTTTTCTGCTTATCCCAACTACCTTCCAATATAAGGATTGTACTGTTTCAGTACTTGGTGATCAGTTCTCCTTCTAGGCTGATATGGGGTTTACTGATGATTCATTTGCCCCTCAGTACATGCTACTTTGTAGCGTTATTGTATGCATCCTGCTTCCTCAGCAATAAGAACCTAAATCACTTAAGAGTCGCATGGACCATGTCAAATACGTTTTTGTATCTGCAGCACCCAAAAGATTATGTGTACAATAACGTTTTTTTTACAATGAAGGTGGTGATAATATTGAGAGACATTAATATTTTTTAAAAGGCAAGAAAGATGAGAATCCTTAGTATTACTAACTCAATTTTTTTCATACTTAAATGTGTGATCAAAGTACTAAAAAAGTGATGTAATATAAAAATATGCTTATATAGGCTTTGGAGAGGATAAGTAGTTAATGCAGTGTGTATCCCATAAGTACTTAACTATATTCAGTTGTTATGTGGGCATTAAGATTCAGACACTTAGTTTTCACATGCCTAAGAGTTATAAGAAGCTTTACAGAACTACCTTGTAACCACAATCAATTTAAGAGTGTATTTTAAGTTTTGTTCACAATATCTTGCTATCTATAATACCAAAGGAAAAAATGCTAGCATGTTCTATTAAGAAAAAAAAATAAAATTCACAATTCATACCATCTAAAGCCAGAGAATTAACTGAAGTTAAATTTAATTCATTCAATAAAAAAGAAAACTTTGAAGTGTTTTACTTTGAAAGACGGTATTATAGTCATAACACTATTTAAACAAAATTCCTTTTTGGAGTATTCTTTTTTCCCATCTGGGCACTTTTAAAAATCCCAGATATATAGAGAGAAATTTATATGAAGTCTGGTCTTCTCTGGGTAATAGAGAGTAATTACAGAATCATCTTTAAACTCCTTCTTCTATGATTTCAAATATGTCTCTGGGTTTTGCATGCTGGATAACCTCGCTCTTTTCATACTACCCTCACATCCAATTTTCTAGAAAGTTTAATATGATGAATGGAATAAAAAGTGTCCATTTCTCTGAGGTATCACTTTCTAAAATTTACACCTTCTGAAGTAGTTTAGGTGAATTTAGCCTTTAATCATTGTGCACATACACTGCCAAAATATACCATTGATTCTATCAGTTATTCAGGGAATTTTATCACAATTGACACATTAATAGTATTGAAGACTTGGCATTTTTGATTCAGGATGCTTGGATGACCGCCTGAATCAAGTCTGAAGGGGTCAGATGATTGAAACTAGAGGTCTCTAATCAGGGGTGAATATCACAATAATCTGGAGAGTGTTTATAAATTATGGATGTTTTACTACAGACCTAAAGAATCAACTAAGACAAGCATGGTATAATTTGAGGGTTTTCCAGAGGTATCCTCACTCATAACCTTCTTTAAGGTACAATGGTACAGCCAAAAAAAAAAAAGAGCTTTAGAGGCATGTTTATCAAGACCACGAGGACTGGTAAATTCTTGAGGCTGATAACAGCTTTTGTAAACCTTTAAGTATATAAAACAAGCATGAAGTAAATGAGTGGGAAAAATTAAATGCTTACTATTATAGTAAAGGCCAACAACTGCTACACAAGGCAAAGGACAGCAACTGTTAAGAACACTGAAGCTTGGAAAGTAGGTGTATGTGTCACCCCTTTTAGGAAGAAGAGAGAAATTCCACTTACTGATGGTAAGTAATAAAGTCAGCCACACAAAGGGAAGTGTATAGGGGCACTCACTAACCTGCCTTCACGTACCAACTGGCCCTAACTCTAGTAAATCTGAAATGGCCAATTCCTATCCTAGTATCTTTTGATGGATGGACTTTAAAATGACACTTCAAATTAAGGTGTTTTTTTTTTTAAAGATTTTATTTATTTATTTGACAGAGAGAAACACAACTAGAGAGGCAACACAAACAGGAGAAGTGAGAGAGGGAGAAGCAGACTTGCCCTCCAGCAGGGAGCCTGACGTGGGACTCGATCCCGGGACTCCAGGATCAAGACCTGAGCCAAAGGCAGACACTTAATGACTGAGCCATCCAGGTGCCCCTCAAATTCAGTTTAGATAAATAAAAATCACTAAATACAACCCAGTATTTTAAAATAAAGGAAAAAGATATATAATGAAAGCAGCATTTTGCTAATGAAATCTGATGTTTAAATTAATGTGCCTGTTTATCTATTCTATGTCCGTATTCATTTTTAATATAAAATAATGTTTAATTATAAAACCATGTGTAATTTAACAAGTCAAATTGATGCTCTAGAAGGTATATCATGTTTTTCCATAGTCTTGACTACTCACTCGGCAACACTGTTGACAACTAGTAGCATATTAAAAATGATTCATTCAGAAAAAAAAAAATAAATAAAATGATACATCCAGAGAAGAGAGAAAGCTTGTAGACTTCTGTCCTGTTGGTGGTTCTCATTTGCTTAGAAACTCAAGAGTGTGGTCATTTTATAATATAACATAGCAAGAAGATCATGGCAAATAGCTAATGTTTTGACTCAAAGGACAAGAAAATATAGCCTTTCTGGTCTCTTTCAAAAAAAAAAGTTCATTAAAAATGAAAATTGAGGGGCACCTGGGTGGCTCAGTGGTTAAGTGACTGCCTTTTGCTCAGGTCATGATCCCGGAGACCTGGGATCGAGTCCCACATAGGGCTCCCTGCTTGGCGGGAAGCCTGCTTCTCCCTCTCACTCCCCCTGCTTGTGTTCTCTCTCTGGCTGTGTTTCTCTCTATCAAATAAATAAAATCTTTAAAAAAAATGAAAATTGATAGTATGAAATTTTACTGAATTTTTATTGCTTTTTTAAGTTCAATAGGAGTAAGAAAAATTCATTCTTTCTGTAAATGCGAATTAGCTGGGTATGTGTCAGAAGGAAATTTCTTTTAGTCACACTATTTTTTAGTGACCTCTCTCTGAAAAGGCTTTCTGTACTTCTCAGTTGTGAGTTCTATTCCTGTAACTACTATGTATCATTTCTCATTTTAAAAGAATATTCAAATACATATCAGCATAGGATAATCTCCCAAACCAAGCATAGATTTAGCTCAGATATATCTTTAGTGCCACTATTTTACAAAAGGGGCTAGGGCAATTAGGTTCAAACGTGAAAACACAATGTAAAAAGTAATAACCATGATCTAATTTGGGGGTGGGGTGGGAGTGGGGTCAGATTAATCTTGCCCAACACCAACACTTTTCTGGTCTACAAGATTTTACTTCTTACATTATTAACTTAAAATATATTATGTGAAAGATTTTTAAATGCCATCCAGTATGCTAAAGCTTATATTTCTAATCCATTTCATAATATTAATAAACATATAGTATCCACATAATTTAAAAAAATTTAAGGAGATGACTACTATGCTAATTAAGTAGCTTTTACCATTCAAAGATTATTACTAGGTTCAGGTACAAAATATATTTTCAACCACTCAATATATTTATATATGAGACAAATAAATTAAACTATCCCCAAATCTGGAGGTTAATGTGGTTCTAGGTACATAATAATAATACTAGTTTTTGGCCATGATAGATTTAATCAATTCTGAAATGTTAACACTCTTCTATGCATAGATAAGTGTTTTTGAGGTTTTTAAGAAAATCAGTGTACTATTATTTTTCTTTCTTTTTTTTTTTAAGATTTTATTTATTTCACAGAGAGAAACACAGCTAGAGAGGGACACAAGCAAGGGGAGTGAGCGAGAAAGAGAGAAGCAGGCCTCCCACAGAGCAGGGAGCCTGATGTGGGACTCGATCCAGGGACTCTAGGATCATGACCTGAGCCAAAGGCAAAGGCTTAACGATGGAGCCACCCCAGTGCCCCTTTAGTCTACTATTATTTTTTAGATACTTCTTTGTTCCAGGTACTATGTTAGATAGAGGTAATAACGTAATACATGGTCCCTACTCTCAAAGATATCACAGCAAATAATAGTACACGGTTTTATTATTCACTGAAGGTTTTAACCTAGATGGTCACATTTTGATCTTCATCACAATCCTATGAAGTACATAAGGTAAACACTTTTACCTTAGTTTACAGTTACTGAAACTTGGGTTTAGAGAGTATTTTTCCCCTGTCTTTTTCTAAGATTATCTAGCACACTAATAGGAGCAGAATGGGTGCTCAAGAAATACTTGATAATGACTGACTTACTCAAGGTCACATAGCTGTATGGTAAAGCTAAGAATTTAACTCAGGTCAAGTTAATTCTAAGACCAAGATGTCAAAGTATTACTATAGATAGTTTGAGAGGTTGATTCAGGGCATCTGTTTGCACATCTCTCTGATGAAACTGATTCAACAACTTCTTAATATAGTAATTCTTGAGCGATGTATACATTTTTTTTAAGGTGGAACGGCATGCCAGGAGAAAAAGTCTATTCATTGCTCTAGTTTTAGCATCTGCCCTAGAGGGAGAGGAGGCAGCAAATAAATGGGATTACAGAGATCTAGCATCTATGTCACCAATATGAACAGTTAGGTCACTGGCAGGTATTATCAGACTGAAATTATCAGCTTTATTAAAAAAAAACTTATTGTATACTCAAGAACAGGAATAATCCAAATATCAATCTTGTTAACCAGGTTGGCTTCATGCCAGCATAACTAGATTTCCTGGAAGTACTATATATCTCAACTTTATAAAGTGCAGCGACAGTAAAATATGAAATAACATGATTTTGCAGTAAGTAATAAAATGAATTCATCCAAGTTTTAGTGTCAATTATTTGGGTTCTTTCATCTGTGTTTAAGCGAATTTTACAGTATATATTTGTTGAAAGGCTATTCACAGGACTGGTGGGCTGGATGTCAAAATGTCTACAAATGTTGTGTGTCTTTGGGAAAATCATTTCTATAGCTGAGACTGTTTAATCATTATAAAATACCAAGGCTAGATTTAAAAAACAACAACAAATCCTCTAAAATACCAGGAAACTCATATTCAGTGATTTCTGGATAATGACAGCTAATATTTATTGAACCCTTACTATGTGGCAGGAACTGCTCTGAGTACTCTCCTTGTATTAAAACATATAATCTTCAAACACACCTAAGGTAGGAACTATTATATTCCCCCATTTTATAGATGTGGAATCTGAGACAGCAGAGCTAGACCACTTCTTGAAGCTTCTAGAGCTAGTAAGTGGTAAAGATGGAATTCTAACCTAGGCAGTCTGATTCCAAAGCCGGTGTTATGCCATATCGCCTCTGCAAACAAGAATGCAACTGCATCAATGATACCTTCCTTTTATAGAGTTATTACTATTTGCCAGACATTGAACTAAGGGCATTATGTTTGTTATTTCATTTAATCCTTAAAAAACAATAATCTTTGAGATTTTTATGCCTATTTTACCGGTCAGTAAACTGACTCAAAATGTAAAATAACCTGTTCACTGGGTGCCTGGGTGGCTCAGTGGGTTAAGCCTCTGCCTTCAGCTTAGGTCATGATCTCAGAGTCCTGGGATCAAGGCCCGCATTGGGCTCTCTGCTCAGCAGGGAGACTGCTTCCTCCTCTCTCTCTGCTTGCTTGTGATCTCTTTCTCTCTGTCAAATAAATAAATAAAATCTTAAAAAAAATAACCTGTTCACTGTAAGAGGTCATGGCAGGCTGAGATTCTAACCCTGTCTACTCTTCGTTTCTAATGCCTCTACTTTTAATCAATGTGCAGTATTAGGATGTTTTGTAAGAAATATACTTTTGGAGTTGGAACTCATCATACACATTCTTCACCTCAAAAGAGTTTTGGTGAGTTTCAAGGAGGAGAAGATGGAATTGAAAACAATATATAATATGCTGAAAGGGTTACCAATATGGAATTCTCCTTTTAAATTTATATATAATGGTGTTGGGATTTTCTGAGAAAAAAACAACCCATTAAATAATATGTGAGCAGTAATAAGTAGATGACACAATAAAAATAATAGTAATGATAATTATGGAATTTGAGGTTTCACACTTGAACTTTGAGAAAGTTAACTTTCTTTTCTCAGATTAAATGCAAGCATCTCCTTAACTGACACAACTGAATCATTCCACAAACACAAGTTTGGCAAAGTTTTACACGTTTTAAGAGCAGCTAGGTCATTAAAAAACTCAAAAAATTCCCTCTTCTTAATTCAAAGTGGTGGTCCCATCAGATCTAATTTGAAATGCACTGGCAGAGCTTGGCATATAAGCTGGTGCCTGGCTGGCTCAGGAGTCAAGGGACTTTAACTCCATGGGTGGATGCATAGCACATATGTTAGTATGTTTAGGGGAAAGAAAAAAAAAACAGACAAAATTGGGCGGGAGGAAAACCTGTCTGCAACTGATTACATTACGTTTGCACAACATAGTATTGTCCCATCACTTCCAAAGATTCTACAACTGGTATGAAACAAATGAAATGCTAAGGAATCCTCTTAAAATAAAAACAACATCAATAACGCCAACAAATATGATACAACTATGCAGCTAATCAGCATCCAAAGCTATAGTAATAAAATCCAATAATAATACACAGGTAATGCCCTTCTGTAAAACAGTAACCAGTCTCAGAGTTAAGAAAATAAAACCATAATACTTGGCTTCTGAGAAGAAACTTTTAAAAGGCTTTATATGCATAATGTTATAGTAAATATACATATACATGTAAACATATATTTAGGTATCTATTACACTTCTTGGGAATATAAAGCATATGTATATTATACACACATGTATATATTTCTGTATTATATATAATTTCTTAGTTCCAAGAGGGAAAGAAATCTAATTGGTCAAAATCAGTCATAAAATTTTAACCATGTTTCTGCAAAAAACAGCAGTGCCAAAGGGTAATGCATCGCTAATGGTTTCCAGTGCAATAAATAGCTACTCTGACGTCAAAACTTTGTTACACTCCAATAACTGGCTCACTTGGGGTTTCAGGTACAGCAAGTTACATGTCAGTTTTAAATAAAGTTATAAAAATAGAATGCCTGGCGAACCATACTGTCGCTATGCAACCTGATATGTTATGATTTATATCTAATAAAATGTTAACAAAGGTGATAGATTATACCAAAATAGTATCTGGTGGCTTAGAATGCCCTGCTCCTTAAATTTCAGATTTAAAATGCTATATTTTATTTTGTCTGGACCTAAAGTGGTACACAGCTGAGTTATCCACGGTTAGCAGTGTCAAATTAGAAATATTTGCATATCTCAAAGACAAAGTGATCATACACTGGTAAATCTCCCTTGATAGGTATAATAATGATATTCTAACCAGGAACTTAGGATAATAGGAACAATAAGTCTACACAATGCCAAAACATGGGGGACTTATATTAGTTCATATAGAACTATCAGAGTCATTTTTCAGAAAGGATACTCGTCAAATGAATATAGGAATTCCAATAAAAATATAGCAATTATTCTACCTTACCCTAGAGGACAAGACTTGAAACTGTACGTTGAGAACCTCTGAAAGATGCTCCAATTCTGTATTATATTTAACAGCTACGTGACACGGTCAATTTTATTTTAAAGTGAGTACAAATGAGATCTTATAAGGTTTGAACAATCCATCAAAAAGAATGCACAATCAGAATGGTAATAGTTTTTCTGTACCAGTGTCTTACTATGGACTGCATAGAGGATGTATTTATGTAAAGAAAGGGGAAAAATAAAATTTGTTTTAGTCACAATATTTACTGAAATAATATCAAAACAAAGTAATATATATTTAAGTGACTGATGAAAACAGCATATGCAAGAAAATGAATGGCACTGTTATTCAATTATTACTTATATATTAAACAAGATTACTTATGCATTACTTATGTATTAAAATAGAGAATATCTTATTCTTATATGTAGACACTTATACAATAGTGTTTTAGCCATAAAATAATACAGAAGTCAATATATATTTTTTCTATTTCCTTGTTTTTGCTTACTTTGCATGAGAGGCAAGGAGGAGATTTAGACAGACAAATCTCAGGGTCAATCTCTACCAAATATTGACTTCAGCCAAGTTCAGGAAGCTCTATGAGCCTTCTTCCCCTATACATGCAGAAATAATAATTAAATGAAATAATGAATTTCCTTTCTTCCTTTTCTTGATCACAAGATTTCAAAGGGGGTTATAACAGTAGGGACTCAACCACCTGTGCAACATAGGCAAAGTCATGAAATTTTCCAGGCCTGAACTTATAGTTCTATGTGGTTAAACACAGCTTAGAATTCAAGTGTACAAAACTGACTAGCACATGTGTAGTGCTGTGCTGAGTCCTAGGGAAGATGCACATGAGGCATATTATTTGACTCTTATCCTCAAAGCATTTAGCATCTTTTTAGGGGAAAATGCATTCTGTTCACATTAAAAGACAATATAAGTCAGAATATAACTATATTTTATGTGTAAACAAAATAAAAAAAACATAAAGGAAAAAGAAAGATAAAAATAAGGCCAAGCAACTAACATGCAGATATGTATATAATAAGAAGGCTATTTTTAAAATTATTTTATTAATTCTTATAGAGCTCTTTCAGGACTAAGCCTTTGAGGTACAGCTGGGTGGCTCAGTAGGTCAAGCATCTGCCTTTGGCTCAGGTCATGATCCCAGGGTCCTGGGATGGAGTTCCATGTCAGGCTCCCTGCTTGGCAGGGAATCTGCTTCTTCCTCTCCCCGCTCCCCCCTGCTTGTGTTCTCATTCTCTTTCATGCTCTCTCTCTCCTCAAGTAAATAAATAGTATGTAAAAATAAGAATAAATAAGCCTTTGAACAACTGCTCAATTTAAGAAAGGTTCAGGAAACAAGCTGGATGTCTATTGAGTTCCAGAAACTGGGCAAGATACTACATTGGAAATCTGAAAAGACATGGATGATGCTTTTGAGTGGGAAGAAATACAATACAAAATTATTAAGTATATAATAGTGTTTCAAAACTCACAGGTACCTAAGTTCTTATCCTACTCTCCTACTCTCTATAAATCAAAACATATATTCGGGTTTTCATAAAACTGAAGTTTAAAAAAGCTATATATCGTATCTATGCCTGAAAGGCCAAGAGGTAAAAGGAATAACGATAAAATATGAACTATAGAGAGTCTCATTTTAGATTATTATATCTAACTTGATAGACATGGGTATGACTAGTAAGTTTTATCATATGTAAAATAAATCAGTGCATCTCTTAATATCTTGCTAATAGGAGGCTTCTCTTTTTCTTTTTCTTTCTTTTTTTTTTTTTTTTTTTAAATGAAGGCCTATTTCTGGAGGATGGGAAGACAGAATGCCACTATACTCTCCTGGAGGGAGAAGGGGTATAGTGTCATAGCATATACTATGTTCAATTCAGAGTACCACATTTTAAAAGATACACTGACCAAGAAGTAAATGAGGAAAAGCATTTGGAGGTCAAGTATTATAAGATCAAAAATGGAAGGAAGTATACCTAATAAGGTGTATAACCTAATAAGAAAAAAAAGAAATAACCTAATAAGAAAAAGAAATTCAGACATAGACTGAGGCATTCAAGAACATTAAAAATATTAAAATCTCATAATGTGTAAGAAATTGCCCATCTATTTCCTTTTTGTGGATACAGCTCTGAAGTAATGTATGGGAAAACAGCAAACTTGATGTTTTGAAGACTCTCTTTCTTCTGTATGACCCTGAAGCCAAAATAGCAAAAAAGGGTCCTGGATATGAAGGAAACTATATTACTTAAGTTGGATGAGAAAGTGTGAGCTATTATACAGATTTAGGCTAACATATTGTTATGGCATAGCAGAAATAACATATAACTCAATACTTGCCTAATTAAATGTTATTTACTCCAAAGAGATTATGCCAAATAGGACCTAGGAACTTTGATTACCAATTTTTGATTTCCAGTCTCTATTATATCTCACTCCTGGAAATGTCATCTTTGTGAAATCAACCACAATACTTTTTCACCCCAGGAGAACTGACAATGATAGTGAAGTGAATACACACACACACACACACACACACACACACACACACACACACACACACATACTTGTGTATATGTATAATGTGTCTGTGTGTGTGTGTGTGTTATAGTGACTGCATAGTCATTCACATGTTGATCATCTCTTAATAGACCACAAGCTATTTAAGGACAGAAAACTTTCTATCCACTAGCTCATCTCCATAATATGGTGGGCAGTCGAAACTTACTACATAAATGTATGAACCTGCTGGTTTAGTGTATGGCATGCCTTTGTTAAGTGATCTTCTAATAGACAGGTAGTTTAGTATAGTGGTTAAGAATATAAACTTGAGGGGCGCCGGGGTGGCTCAGTGGTTAAGCGACTGCCTTCGGCTCAGGTCATGATCCTGGAGACCCGGAATTGGGCCCCGCATCGGGCTCCCTGCTCAGCAGGAGGCCTGCTTCTCCCTCTCTCACTCCGCCTGCTTGTGTTCCCTCTCTGGCTGTGTTTCTCTGTCAAATAAATAAAAACTTTAAAAAATATACTTAAAAAAAATGCAAACTTGAGCCAGATTACCTTGGTTTAGATCTGACTCTGCTACTGACTGACTACTTTTCTGTGATGCTGGAAACTCATTTGACTTGTGTATAAAAATAGAGTAATGATAACCTATATAATAAGTTAAGATAATGAAGATTAAAAAATACTGTGCAGCACTAAGAACACTGGCTATCACACGGTACACCGCACATAGTGGTGATGATGATGATGATGATGATGACGACGACATCCCATGTATTTTCAGTGTAGAAGAGAAATAAGATCGTGCTCCTGCCTAGTGATGTAGGAGGTACCTACCTGAATTTCTAACAAGCAATCTGTCACTGGTCATTAGGAAGAGCCATAATTGACATATATTCTAATGCATGTGCATGCATATACACAAATACACAGATATACAATCTGTCTCTAAACCCACCTATAATTATATATTTATATAGGTACTATATATATATGTATATATATACACACACACACACATATATATATCTATACACACACACACACACACACACACACATATCTGTTATCTATCATCTGTTACATCTACCCACCTACCCATCCAGCTATCCAATTACCTTCATAAGGTCATATTCTCTGAGACAGAAAGTAACATACAAGGGGCGGATCAAGTTTCAAAATGATCTAGTAAAAGTAAATTGTCTCTGATGGGTTTATGAAAGTAACACTCTGAAAGTTTATCTAAAAGCTATGAAAGATGTAGAATTTGGGAATTTTACTTTTTGGTCTAGTATTTATTTCTACTACTCCCAAAGATGAGAACTGCATTCACTGGGGGTTCTAGAAAGTAATGTATAAAATGATATACAGTGATAGAGTCTAGGGTTTTCATTAAGGTAGGACACAATTCCTGAAATGCAATGACTAGAACACTACTGGTGAAAAATGGCAGAATTATTAAATTGGTCCACTGGCTCAGGTAGGAAAAGAAAGAGTTCTAATTACAGCAGTCAGACATTTTTTACTCCTGCCTCTAAAAGACCTATAAGAATTATTTTAAAAAATCAGGTAATGCACTCTCTTCAAAAATGGTTATCTTTGTTAGGAATGGTGGTATAAAATATTTATCCCTGAAATGGTAAGTTCAAAATGTGTCACTTATGAAAAAGAATAGTCACATTCTGCAAAGAAAGACTATTTTAAGTATTTTAAATCACTTGTAATATTGTTTTGTTTTGTTTGGGTTGGCATTTTATATTCTTGGAGCCAGAGAAAATACAGGTCTAGGTTAATTGGGATTTACTATAGCCTAATTTTTCAACAAAGACATAAAAATATCAAGGACTCAAATATTCAAGAAATCCTCAGATGTCATATTTCTATCAAGAAACTGAAATACTCCATTTTGTTTATGTATTCCAAATAATGGAAACCAAACACATGCCTTTACATCACCACTCTCACTTCCCACACCTGTGGCAGGTTTTCCTTTTAACTCCATGATACTTGTTAACAAAATGAAACAGGGCCAGCAAGTACCAAGCCATAGGACTTAATACTCAAAATCAGGTTTATTTGCCATCTCTACTCTATAGCCTATAGTTAGGCTCAACCAACGTAAATTATAGGTATTTTTTATCTGATGCCTAGATAAGAAGGGAGCCTTCCAGCCAATGATCTATAATTCCTCCAGGTTTTAGTTGCATAACATGTGTTCTTATAATCTGGGGTCCCAAACATTCATCCCTATTTTAATAAGAATGTTATTATCTTTGCTTACAAAGTTTTTCCATGTCTGCAGAGTTTTAGTTTCCTCTTCAAACCCATGTGTACACTCAACTGTAGGGAACCCAAAGGGGTAGCGCTCCCACATTTTTAGTCTTCTCTGGGAATCAATCAACAAATACTTACTGATCACCTACCATGTCCCAGGCAATAGAGAGAAGAGATAAATAAGAACATGAACTCAGTTTCATGCACTTAAGGGCTTGTAAGTATAGTGAGGGAGAATAAGATAATAAGCATTTACATACACAAAAAAATAAACAGAATTATTCTAGGTACTGGTAAGTATTATAAAGAACATAAAATAGGGTAAATGGAGAATAATGATGGTAGAGGAAATGAGGAAAGAGGACACTTCCGCTTAAGATGAAGGACAGCCTTCAGCTAAAAGGCTGAAGTGTTTGGGCTTGAATGATAAGAATGAGACAGCCACACAACAAAGAATGTTCTGATCAAAAGGAATAGCAAAAGCTAAGTACCTGCTGTGGAAATGAAACTGATATATCCTTAGTACAGAAAAGACAGTATGGCTGGAACATTGTGAACAAGGAAGAACTTGGGGAAAGGAAATTGTAAAGGCAGAGCCTAGTAAAGGCAGACAGAAAAGTCAAATGGCTTTTGCAATAAGGCTGGGTAGATGATGCAGTTACACTAAATGTATAGCAGTAGAGATGGTGAGACGTGGCTGAATTAGAAATATATTTTAGAGTAGTCAAGAAGTATTAGTGAGGGAGAGGAATCATGGATGACTTGGTTTTTTGGGCCTAAGCAACTGGGTGCCAACTGCTGAGACAAGAAATAGATGATGATTTTGGTGGGGATAAGAACGTATTTTGGATTTGGCTGCGTTGAAGTGGTGATTTCAAGTAGATAAACCTGAATCGGTCTAAACCTGAACTGAGTTTAGGAAAAAGGTCAGGGCTGGAGATGAATTATAGAGCCATTATCAAGTAGCGGACCTTAGAGGCCAAGGAATCAAACTCTGAGGATGTAGATAGAAAACAAGGCCAGAGACACTCCAAAACTAGAAGTCTCATAGAGGAAGAGTAGATCAAGAAGCGTATTAGTAAGGAAAACCAGTGACTCTGAGGTCATAGAAGGGCAGAAAAAGAATTCTATTAAAAAGGAAGAAGTGGTTATTTCAGTGAAGTGATAAGGACAAAAGCTTGATGGGAGTGGTTTAAGGAGCAAATAGAAAGTGTACAATGGGAGAGAGTGAATATAAACAACTTTTAAGGAGTTTTGCTGTAAAGGAAAGAGAAAAATTAAGCAAAGCTGTAAAGGAATTTGGGTCAAGAGAGAATTTTTTAAATTGTGATATTAAAAATGCTTGTTTACTGGTAAGGATGTCCCATAAAGAGGGAAAGACTAATAATGCAGGAAAGGGAAAATTTCAAGAGCAAAGTCCTTGAGATGGAAAGAGTGAGATTCAGTGCTTTAATGTACAAAGTTACTTTATAAAAAAGGTATTTTTTTTAAAAGATTTTATTTATTTGACAGAGAGAAACACAGCCAGAGGGGAACACAAGCAGGGGGGAGTGAGAGAGGGAGAAGCAGGCTTCCCGCCGAGCAGGGAGCCCGATATGGGACTCGATCCCAGGTCTCCAGGATCATGACCTGAGCTGAAGGCAGTCACTTAACCAACTGAGCCACCTAGGTGCCCCAAAAAAGGTATTTCTTCATTAAACTACAGGGAAGCACAATGGGAAGGTACAGATGCAGGTAAGATGGTGAAGCTGATGGTAGAAATATGAAACAGTTCATATTTTATTGCATCCATTTTTTTAAAAAAGATTTTATTTATTTATTTGACAGAGAGAGAGAGAGAGAGAGAGAGAGAGAGAGAGAGAGAGATATCACAGGTAGGCAGAGAGGCAGGCAGAGAGAGGGGGGAAGCAGACTCCCTGCTAAGCAAAGAGCCTGATGTGGGGCTTGATCCAAGGACCCTGAGATCATGACCTGAGCCGAAGACAGAGGCTTAACCCTCTGAGCCACCCAGGCACCCCTATTGCATCTAGAAGGACAGAAAGTGGTTATCAGAAAGCAGAATGTTTGAAATGAGTATCTTAGAGATCTGGGTATGATCATGTGAATGAATGGCTAAGGTAGGATAGAAGAAAAAAATTACTAGAGTTAAGGAAGCCTAAGAACTGAGATAACAGGGTGTTGGATGTAATTCATGTGTGGAGACAAGTTAATGACATATTTCTAATGTTGATTCCCGGAGTACCAGGTACCTAGTATATATAAAGTATCTAGGGCTTTGTCAGTTATTACAAGGAAAGTCTATTACAGCATTATACTACTTCTGATGGCATAGAGAATCTCAGAGCCCTGGAGTAATGACTCATATATAAAAGAAAATTGATGGCCTAGGAAGAATAAAACTGACCTTCAACAATTACTTCAGAGAGAAGTTTATGAGTTTGGAGTTAGTTGAAAAACTTGGCTCTTTAAGGCTAAAAGCTTTATTTATTATAAAATTTGTGGCTAAGAAGGTTATGTGTGAAGAGTGAAGCAAAATTCTAAACAAAACAGGACATTTCTAATTTAGTAATAGGGACTAGGCCAAAAAATGATCATTCCCATTTACTCCTTTGCTAGAGAACAGCAGACATAATGGGGTAGGAGTAATTTTGCTAACTCTTCAGAATTGATTCAAATATTCCTCTAGAGAGTAGGAATACCAGGATCTGTATTACTGAGAAGCAAATGGGAGGTTAAAGAACAAGTTATACTTCAGATGTGACTACGGGAAGGCTTTGTTTAAAAGGATGAAAGAAAAATACAGATTGATCCTTTTGATTCAAGAATCACCCTTTCCCCAAAATATCTGCAGAAACCCCTGAAACTCCTCTCTTGCACCCCAACCACAAATAATGCAAGTGGGATAGGAAAGTGAAGAGCTCAAATTGACAAGGTGGTTGACCTGAAACATTTTATTAGTGATGCAGAAATAACAATGTTTTGAATGCTACTGATAAGTCGAAGGTCACTGATAACGAGAGAGAAGATCTTTTTCTGGCAGGTGAAAAGCAGAATCGAAGGGGATTTTCTGGACAAGAAAACTAATGAAGGGAAGGTTGCTTTGGCCTTTGAATCAATAATTAATTTTGATGCATCAGCCACGTATGCTGCTCAGAACGTTACATAGTTAGATTCCTCTACTCCTATGTTTATGAGGAAGAAACAAATGAAGCAATGAATGTAGGAGAAACATCATTATTTAAAGGAAAATAAGTTTTAAAATATCTCATTAGTGTCATACCAAATTAGTGCAACATCACAGGATAACATCATTTGTTTAATAGGGCAGGGAAGCTAAATTATACAGTATATCAAAGTGCATAATGATGAGCATTACCTGTTTAATGAAGTAAAGAAAGAATTTATCTATTAATGAACACGTATAGGACCCCTTACAAAATGCAAAGCAACAAGGAAATACCAAGATTTAAGAAGCACAAACTAGGTGATGTACCAGAGGAGTATTTCAATCTTTAGTTAAGTAGCTAATAATACAAGGATTGGTAGAAGTAGCAAGTCTAAGTTTTATTCAACTAATAATAAAGCTTCAAAATATATGAAACAAAAACTGACAGAACTGGACAAAGAAAATAAATCAACAATTATAGTCAGAGATTTTAGCATCTAACAAACAAACATACAAACCACTGGCAAAATAGCTACAGACTTTATATTAGGGCGACTATGAATGAATTTCTTTACTTCTTTTATTTTAAAGAGTTTCCAATTGCAATAGAAAAGTAAACTGAAATTAGAAAAGTTATATAACATTAGTTAGCTTCTCTGTGTAATAAGTATCACCCTTTGAATTTAAAATCATCTGCAACTGATCCATTCCCTAACAAAATGCCTTATTCTCCAATTTATTCATTGTCACACATCTATTAGATCCTTTTATACACCACTGATTTAAACAATGAGGATTGAAAAAAATGCTTGTATCAAGATACTCACATGTAGTAGAAGAGACAAATAGGTAAAAGCTCTATAATACAATAAATGTTCTGAAAGAGGTAAGAAGTAGATGCTAAGGGAACATAAGGCAGATACATGATCTGGACTTGGGAAGCCAAGGAAAGCTTGCTAAGTAGTAGGAATATACTAGGTGAAGACTAAGGAAAGGAGTTATAGATGCAATTGAAAGAGGGGCCTGCAGATTGGAATGGTGAGAGGGACAGGGTGGTAGATGGGCTCATAAATGGCTTTCAACTTCTGACAAAAGGACTCCGAATTTTATCCTTAAAAGCTAAGAACCAGTGAAGGTTTTAAACCAGTAAGTCTGATGAGATTTACAGAATAAACTGGTAAATGTTCTCCACACTCTCACTGCTCTCTTTAACTAAATGTAAATTACCAAGAGTTTGATAGAAACTATTGTCAAACTCAAAAATACCATTTTGCACAGGTTAAAAAATTCTTTAATTATTATTATAGTTCCCTATTTTACTTTAGCCATTATTGGTTAAAATAAGCTGCTTAACAGCTTTCATTTGATTATTTTTCTGATTGATTTCAACCCCTTGGGTGACTTGTTAGTAAATGATTTGGAAATGAAAAATGACGAAAAAAGCTTTGAAAAGCCTTATTAATTGTTAACTCACTTTACCTTTAAGCCACCTGCTGTACCTCTAAAAGTTGATTATGGGACAAAGACGTCAGCAACCCAATAAGGAGAGAATGAGTTTTTAGTTCCGGATTTGCAGCATGGTATTTTCTTCCCCCCAGGAAGCTCTGTTCAAATTACCAATCAATCTGAAAATGTTGTCAGGTTCTGGCCTTATAGAAGGCTTGATTTATGGGTTAAATTATAAAAGACGTTAACTGATATTTATAGCATAAAAGTAAGAAGCAACTCACTTCACAAACCAGTGAAGGGTATACAGAAATACACTTCTTCTGAAATATTCCCTTTCATGAACAAATTTAATATCCTGGGAAATTAAGACCAGTCATAAACAAAATTAAAGCTATATTATTATAAATTGTACAACTGTGGCAATATTGTGCCACAATTCAAAATATGCATATTTTAAATTCATATATTCCATTTTCAATAATTTTCCTCCTGAAAAATTATAGGTATGTACCAAAGTATATGAGTATGTCCACTAGGGATAACTTAATCAATGTAAAAATTAGTAATGAGCTCTTTTACATTCTCCTTTTCTACACTAAGTCTTAGAAATCCACTGTGTATTTTTACATTTACAGCATATCTCAATTTAACTGCCAAAATTTCATCAGAAATGTTTGATCTATATTTAGATTTCATAAAATACAGCTGAAAGAGTAGTTCACATGTCCAAATTACTCCAAAAACACTGAAGTTTTCCAATAGTTAAAAAAATTCTAATTTAATAAAGTACCAAATTTTTAATTTAAATTAATTAAAACTAAAAGTTGTGTTACTGACATGACCCTCATGTCAAGTGCCCAGTAAGCTGTCACATGGCAACCAGTGACTACCCTAGTGAACAGTGCAATTCTTGAAGATGGCCATCCTTACTCACAGAGTACAGGCATGTGTATCACTAAAGTATCTTATCTTAGTAGGAGATGGGAGCTAGAAGTTCTTAAAGGTGTCCCATAACAATACCATAAACCCTAGGTTAGTTTTTCCTGGATTTCATGGTAATAGAAGTACTACTGGCAATAGGTATAATTCTATTGATCATGCCTTTTGGTCTAACGTATGTTAACACTTAAACTGCACTTACTACTTGTTAGGTACTTTTAAAATCATTCAATTGTTATTAGCTCAGTTTATCCTCTTAACAATGCTATGAAATAGGTCAGAGGTTAACTTGCTTGGTTCACTGCACCCTTAAGAGTTTCAGTAATTTTTCCACAACACCCCCAGAACAAAATAAATGTCCATAAGTTCTGCTTTTAAAATGAAACAAGATGAGACCAGGGAGGGAGACAAACCATAAGAGACTCTTAATCTCAGGAAACAAACTGAGGGTTGTTTCCCCTCTCCTGAGGTGGCAGGGGAAGGAATAGGGTGGCTGGGTTATGGACACTGGGGAGGGTATGTGCTATGGTGAGTGTTGTGAATTGTGTAAGACTGATTATTCACAGACCTCTACCCCTGAAGCAAATAATATGTTATATGTTAATAATTAAAATAAAATAAAATAAAATAAAATAAAATAAAATAAAAAACCGCTAAGGAAAAAAAATTCTGCTTTTAAGCAGTTAGGGCCAAGCAATTTAACAAGTATTTATGTCTTCATAATTTAGGGCCACTTTATAATTTACAGTATCAATATATATTAAAGAAGAACTATTTCTATTTTATTCTTTATCACAATTACTTACTAAAGGTACATGTATTCCTATTAAACAATGTAAAACTTTTCAAATTTGAGCATCAGACTGAACATTATCAATCTTACTTATTTCCATATTGCCCTTCATGTGGTATTTTTTTTATCATAACCACTGAAAATCAAGCTTTGTAAAGATATGATATCAGTGAAAGAAATAATGCAAGATGTAATGTTGAAATCATGAACTAACTTAAACTAATGGATTGGCTATATACAAACAGGTATTGAATATCATATTCAATGATATGAATCATTTGAAAACTTAAAATGTCCTTTTGTGGCCTTATTACTTAGCTTATTGGCCTTCTTGGTGTACAGTTTCAGAAGTGGAGAGGTAGTTAATTACCCTCATCATTTTACAAATGGGGAAATGGGCACTGGGAATAAGTAATTTTCCCCAAGTCTCACATGAGTAGGGGTTGAGCTAGATTTGAATACAAGTTGTAATAGTTCATTATCCGTGATTTTTAACAGTTCTGTATTTCTGACTTTCAACTGAGACAGACCAAAATATGTGAAGCCAAATAAATTAATAAGAAATATCATCTAGCTAGACATCAGTTCAGGTCCTAGACCTGATTGTCTTCAGATCCATCTTCTGACCTCCTGCTCCACTTTGTATTTCAGGGGTGCTAAATGCTAAAGGCTGCATTCCCCAGCAGATAGTAGTAAGATAGTGACAAAAGATCAGAATGCACAAGGAAGAGAGATAGTAGTAAGATAGTAGTAAGATAGTGACAAAAGATCAGAATGCACAAGGAAGAGAGAAGTCAGGGTATTTCTCCACTTCCTCTCATTCTCTTTTCCATAGCTCCAGCTCCAACCAGGTGACCCAGGTTCTTGAGCTCTAGTACTACTCCCTTGCTTTTGTCCCTGCGGCCCAGGATTAGTAGTGACTTCTGGCTTTACTAATCTCTGGAGAGCATCCCTGTTTGACTTAGCTCCTCAATTACTGTGCATACATCCCCTCACTGAGACAGTTTCCTTTTGTCCCAGAATCCTTCTCGCACTCACTAATACTCTTTCCAATAAGTGTAAAGTTTGGAGAGTAGATACAGTAGTTCTCAGACCTGCATATACAGTCAAAACAACCTGGAGAAACTTTTAGAAATGCAGATCCCTGGCCCACAGTGAAAACAAAAATTTAGGAGTTAGAACCTAGGAATGTATATGGGAGGCACGGGGAGAAGAAAAAAAACAAATAAGAAATCACCCCCAATAATCTTATGCATCTGGAATCTCAACTACTTAAATCCCACAATCTAAGGAAAATGATTATTATAATGATTCTTGTGTAAATAATATGTTAAAATTCAGGTAGAGTAAAAAAGATCAGGACAAGAAAAAAATCATTATAATAAATGATATTTTTAAGATTAAAGAATAAGAATAAAATAGATACCCTTGCATACACTCACCAGGCGAAGAAATAGAAAATTATCTTGATCCTTTGCAATGTGATTTCTTTGCCTAATTTCAAGATATAACCAAGATCCTGAATTCTGCACTAATTATTCCTTAGTTTTCTTTATAGCTTTTTATTTTTTGCAATCTATGACTACATTACTAAATATTATCATTTATTTGTTTTTGAACTTTTTTTTAAACTTGTTTTGAATTGGCTATCCTAGCCATCTCTAACTACTTGAGCTACCCAGCTGCACTGCAAATTGGTTAGTAAATTTCAGTGGTCAGTAAAATTGATGATTTGTCCCTTATTTTATATACTTCCACATAATCCATTAGGAGATCCTGGAATGCTATTCTGAATTTGAATTAAACTTTAATATGAATAACCCTTCTTAGGTATTTGAATACTATTACACTGGCAAAAGGAAAAAGAATAGAATAAAAGAATTTTTCTCCCAAAAAAATAGTTGAAATGTCAATGGTATGATATACATCTTTCATTAAATCAGGTAGGAAGATAAAAGTCTTCAATCACAGAAATTTAAGGAAACAAACACATCTGTTTATGTTTTTAGATATTCTTTCCCACCTGAACTACCTTAACTTCACCAAATAACACACTGTATAAACTTCTACTACCAAGAAAGAAAAGATGTGACCAAGTCATGGGACTAGTTCTAACCATACCACTATTCCGACAGCTAATTGAATACTCTGCTATAGGTCCTGCTGGTAGACCTGAACTTATAGCAATGATGGCACCAAGATTCCATATGCTTGAGGAACTCCTCTTCGGCATTTATCTTCAAAATCATTTAAAAATCCCTCTAGAATACCAGTTTTAAACATACTATTTTTACCCTCATGCTGTTTTCTTCTTATCCTTCCATTAAGATGCGAAATTATATTTTTCCTCAATAAGCTCTTTTATCTTTAAAGAGATTATAAACATACATGTGGTCATTCTTGGCTATGAAGTTTTATTATTATCCCTTTCAAAAGTACAAGCAATAACAGACATTCGTATTAATGAAATTATTAAAGCAGTATGATGCCTAGAAAACAATGTAAGAAATTTGATGTCTGCCAGTAACCAACTCTTAGAGAAGATTGGGCAAGATTTTAAGATTTAGTTCCCTATCAGCCTAGTCTATCCTTCTCCTTTACAGCAGCCTCAATTAAACCCTTACAGGGTCCACAAAAAGCACCTTGAAAATCATTAGTCAGAACAACTCTAGACATCCTATTCCCTAATTCTTTAAGACTATATATATATATATATATATATATATATATATATATATATATATTCTTTATATATATATAATCATTTAAATTTAAAATAGATACAGAAAGTTCAAATAAGTTAAAACTGGGGTTTTATCTACCCAAACAAGAAAAGACTCTAATGTAAGTGAAAAGTAATAATGGATAAACACAGAAAAGGAAACTATCATATGACTCTGTAATCTAATGATATCCTTTTCTCATACTTGAATAAATGAACATCTTTATATTCTAGAAATGGTGTTCTCTAAGTTATCACTGACTAAGGTTTACTACTTGGAATCTACCCTTTAGCTCTCTTTCTAGGATAATTTTTGTGTATTAACGGTATATTTGAACTATTCAAATTTAACTCAAGAAACAAATTTTGAGCACTGAAAAACAGAAGTGACTATGACATCATTTCTGTCATCAATTTCATCATTGACGTGCTCATACTCCAGAGTAGAAATGACGCAAAGCATGAGAGGAAATCAAGAAGATATGTACAAATGACATTATAGATAAAGGGCTGGTATCCAAGATCTATAAGGAACTTCTCAAACTAAAACATCCAACAAACAAACAAATACAACCAATAAATGGGCAGAAGCCATGAATAGACATTTCTCCAAAGAAGACAAACAAATGGTTAACAGACATATGAAAACATGCTCTGTATCACTTGACACCAGGGAAATACAAATCAAAACCACAATGAGATATCACTTTACACCAGTCAGAATGGCTAAAGTTAACGAGACAGGGAAAAACGAATGTTGGTGAGGATGTGGACAAAAGGGAGCCCTCTTCCACTGTTGGTGGGAATGCAAGCTGGTACAGCCACTCTGGAAAACAGGATAGAGCTTCCTCAAGATGTTAAAAATAGAGCTACCCTATAACTTAGCAATTGTGCGACTTGGTATTTACCCCAAAGATATAGATGTAGAGAAAAGAAGGGGCACATGCATCCCAATGTTCATAGCAGCAATATCCGCAATAGCCAAACTGTGGATGGAACTGAGATATCCTTCAAATAGATGAATGGATAAAGAATATATGGTTCATATATACAATGGGATATTATTCAGCCATCAGAAAGGATGAATACCTACTCTTTACATAGACATGGATGGAACTGGAGGGCATTATGCTCAGTGAAATAAGTCAAGCAGAGAAAGACAATTATCGTATGGTTTCACTCATATCTAGAATATAAGAAATAGTGTACAGGACATTAGGGGAGGGAGGGAAAACTGAATGGGAAGAAATTGGAGAGGGCATCAAACCATGAGAGACTATGGACTCAGGGAAACAAACTGAGAGTTGCAGATAGGGAAGAGCATGGGTGCATGGGGAAACTCAGTGATAGGCATAAAGTAGGACACGATTTGATGAGCACTTGGTGTTCTATGCAACTAATGAAACATTGAACATTATATCAAAAATTAATGGGGTGCCTGGGTAGCTCAGAGAGTTAAGCCTCTGCCTTCAGCTCAGGTCATGGTCTCAGGGTCCTGGGATCGAGTCCTACGTCAGGCTGTCTGCTCAGCAGGGGAGCCCGCTTCCTCCTCTTTCTCTGCCTGCCTCTCTGCATATTTGTGATCTCTCTGTCAAATAAATAAATAAAATATTTTTTAAAAAACTACTGGTGTACTATATGTTGGTTAGTCAAATTTAAATTAGAAAAAGAAATAAAGGAAAAGAATTTTAACATGAATATTTAAGAATAACTGACAAATGCATGATAATAACATGAAACATATGTACAGATCTTTTATCAAATACTTAGCTCTGACATTCTCAGAATTCTAATCAAGATTAGAATTTTAAACAATTTCATTGATATTAATTTAAAAGCTCTCCTATTTCTACCTTCCTTGCTTCTGCCCTTGACCCTTTGAGAGTACTCTCAACATAGCAACTAGAGTTGTGCTTTTTAAAACATGTCAGACAATGTCACTCATTCCTATGCTCAAAAATCTGTGATGACTTCCCATTTCACTCAGAATAAAAGCCAAAGTTCTTTCAATAGCCTACAAAGCTCTGCAGGATCTGTCATCTGAGCACCAACCCTGCCCCACCCTCCCGGACCTTCCACCCATTAGCTTTCTAACATCATCTCTTACTCTTAATATCTTACTTGCTCATTATCTACTCCCCACATGGACTTCCTTTCTTTTCCTTAAATATACTGTGTATGGTGGTATAACCATTATGCCTTCACCCTATCATGGCTGCTCCTTTGCCTCAATACTCATCCTTGCCAATCCACTCCATGCTAATTTCTCAACTTCTCTGAATCTCTGCTCAAATGTCCCATTCTTAATGAGATCCTGTTTACCCTACTAAAAACTGTAACTAGGTTTTTCTATACTCCCTTCTCTCCCAGTCTCAATATCCTTTGCTCTGTTCCAGTGGTTTTCCATAGCATGTAGCACTTTCTCATATACTAGACAATTCAGTTATAATATTTATTATGGGTTCTGCCCTGCTAGAATTAACTCCCATGGATGCAGTACTGTCTAATTTGTTCAGATTTAGGTACTGTGAAAACTACCTGGCACATTGTCAGTATTCAAAAAATATATGTTAAATAAATGAACAAATGACTGTATTGCTAGAATAAAATAATATTTCAAGAAAATGTTTCCAGAGTATTTTACTATTTTGAGAAATCTTGAGAAATTTTGAGAAATCTTTAAGCTCTTTAAAAATACATCTTTCATTTACTGGCAATCACCTTGCTAAATAATTCCATTTGGCTTTTTTTTTTTTTTTCAAGTTTGGATTATATCAGCAGATTAAGTGAGTTTTCCATTATCCAATTCTTTTATCCTAGGTACCATTTAATCTGTATCTCTCTAACTGTTGTCCCAGTGTGCTTGGAATTTTCAAAGAATAGGAAGGAAGCTGGAAAGCTGGGGAAGTTAGAATGAAGTAAAGTAGAGGTAGGCACAGAGTAGAGTAGTGACATGGTCTAATTTGCTTTTAAAAATTAGAACAACTTGTTCTGGTGCTAAGAATAGGCTACAAAAATATTATAATTGTGAAGTAGGGAGTCCTGTTGGGAGGCAAAAATCCAGGTAGGAAAATAGGGTGGCTTGAACCATGGTAGTATCTATCACTAAAGTGGTCTTTAGGGATCATATTTTGTGCATATTTTGAAGGTACAGCTAACAGGATTTCCAGACAGAACTGTACTGGCATATGAAAAAGACAATATTCTTCTTTTAATAAAAAATCTTTAATTTTATTTTGTCTGAGCAAACAGAAATAGTAGAATTGTACTTAACAGATGCTTGGACTCAGGCAAACTAAGTTTTAAGGGGGAAGATCAAGAACTTTGTGTGTTAGATTTGAAATTTCTATTAGACAGCCAAGTGAAAACACTAATTAAGCAACTGGATGGATAAATTTAGAGATAAAAATATGAGAGTCATCAATGGGCAGATAGTTTTTAAAGCTCTGGACCAGATAAGATTACTGAGGGGATAACTGTCAACAGAAAAAGAGGCCTGTAGAATGAACTCCAGAGAAGCACAAATATAAGGGGAAAAAGGAAAGGAACTTGGGAAGAGGGAAAACCAGAAAACCCAAATAAAATAGTTTAAAGAAGAGGGATGCGGTCAACGATGTCACATGATACTGCTGGTTCAAGTAAGATGAGTAATCACAATGGCACACTGAATTTGGCAATGTGGTCTCACTAGTATCTTTGATAGGGTAGGGTTCTGGCAGAGCTGGGGGGTGGGGCAGTTGAAAGTCATATCTGGGATAATCCAAGAAAGAATGGAAAGAGGAATGCAAAACAATGAATACAGACAGATGATGGAATAACTAAAAAAGAAAAGCAAATACACCACTTATACATTTGTACTTAGATGTTAGCTGGGTGACTGACTGCAAATTAACTACAGCATAAGAAACAACTGCTATCGTAACAATAATTAACATTTGTTTAAATAATTACACGTTAGTTTCTTGAAGCCTATAATATCACACTTATCAGGAAGAAGATGAGGTGACTAACATATAAAGGAATGTGGCCACGTCACACAGTTAATGAGAGGGAAAAGCTGAAGGTAGTCTTGTGTTCCAAAGATACTTTTATCCTTTAGTTAAAAAAAAAAAAAATCAGCCACAGTCTATATGTGAGTATTTGGATATCACAGAAAAAAAAAGTTTTATGGTTCAGATGGATAAAGAAATTTAATACCACATGTGATCACTTATATGAAAATTATTTTTTGGGGCGCCTGGGTGGCTCAGTTGGTTGAGCGACAGCCTTCGGCGCAGGTCATGATCCCGGAGATCCGGGATGGAGTCCCACATCGGGCTCCCTGTTCGGTGGGAAGCCTGCTTCTCCCTCTCTCACTCCCCCTGCTTGTGTTCCCTCTCTCGCTGTGTTTCCTCTGTCAAATAAATAAATAAAATCTTAAAAAAAAAAAAAGAAAGAAAATTATTTTTTATTTTTTCTTATTTTTTACACTACATTTTTTGCTTGATTTTAAAGAATTTTACCTGTATTACTATTGAAGTCTTAGTCTTCATTTCATTATTAGCATCTAATCTATATTATTTAACCAGTAAGGCAAAGACCTTGTGTCCTAATCTAAAGTAGTGAAACTCAGAAGCAGAAGATAAAATGGTGGTTGCCCAGTACTGAGGGGAGGAGGAAATAGGGAGGTATTAGTCAAAGGTACAAAGTTGCAGTTATACAAGATCAGTAAGTCCAAGAGATCTACTGTAAAGCATAGAGCCTAAAGTTAACAATATTATATTGCATACTTTAAAATTTGCTAAGAGGTTAAACCTTATGTTAAGT
Organism: Spilogale gracilis; assembly: GCA_004023965.1. Classification (NCBI taxonomy): domain Eukaryota; kingdom Metazoa; phylum Chordata; class Mammalia; order Carnivora; family Mephitidae; genus Spilogale; species Spilogale gracilis. The sequence continues at coordinate 44,952 of PITA01013956.1, forward strand.
CTTCTTATCACACATTAAAAATAATAATAAAGCGGGAGGGAATAAACTTTGGGAAGTAATGGATGTGTTTATGGCATAGATTGTGGTGATGGTTTCATGAACATGTACTTATTTCCAAATTCATCAAGTTATATACATTACATACAGCTTTTTGTGTGTCACTTATACTTCAATAAAGTAGTTTGTAAAAATAAAATAAAAATCAGATACAAAGGAGTATTCTTGATTTATAATGCGTTTCATTTTTGGTATTCACATTTGTTGCATTTGATAATACACATAAAAATTTTACAACATTAAAAATAAAACCACACTTATGATACCAGATGTGATTTCTTGATGTGAGAAATTTAGATTTTTATTAGGGGTGTAAAAAGAAATAAAGACTAATTTTGGTTTCCACTTCAATTGCTTGCATATAGGTAGATAACTTTTTTAAAATTCCAAGCTTAGACTAGTTCTTATTCTATTTTTCCCCATGAAGTGTATGCTGCTACCTTAATAAGGGAAAAAAAAAATGGGTCAAGCCCTGTTGGATATTCTGAGTGTAGGTGGAAATCCTTTGGAGAGCTTTCTGGGGATGCCTCTAAGACGGGAATTGCTGTTGCGATTCCAGGAGAAAAGGGTAAAATTCTGTCAGTAGCAATATCTCTTACAAATAAACCCTTTCACACCCACTAAAAAGAAGGTTAGAAAGGTGCTTGAAACCTAGCAATTAACCAATATCATTGCAAAGTTTTAGTGCAGAAAATCCTACGATGAGCCTACACACTGCACACAATGTTCCTTTTAATAAACCTGCTTATATGAAAAATTATTCTTCACGACACAAAATAAAGATGTTAATACAAAAAGTATTTTTCTGAGTTATTCTATGCATCCTAATATCTTTAACTATTACATGACTATTTAATGTCATGTAGTATTGACCCTTTTCCTGTAAAAGAAATTATCAATTTTATCTATAGGAGTTTAATATCCTAAATCTGAATGTTTCAGTTTCAGCGAAAGGAAAACAGACCAGCATTACTAGAAAATGGAAGAAAAGTTCTTAGAACATACAGTATCTAAATACCTTTTTTTGTAATGGGAATATATATATTTCCATATTGGTTCCCTGGATATACAGGACTTCAAATGGAAACACAAGTGATAACTAGTTTCTCCATGGTAAAACTGGTAGTAAGAACTCTTAGCTCATTGAAAAGTTTAGCCAATCAAAGTTTATCTCCTAATATTTTTAATAAGTATTTAGTAAGTAGATGAATCTGCACTTAGCCATTAAATTCTCTGTAGAATCTAGATCTAGAATACCATTATTTCAAACAGCGGTTTGGATATTTAGAAGGGTTCTACTTACATTGTGAAATGGAAAGCAAGATAAACTCAGCAAATTATATCTAATTTTGACTTTTACACATTTGATACAGATAATGGAACATCATCACCCACTCATTTATCCATCCATCCACTTTAATCAAGTACCTATTCAATCTACAACAGAATTTGGAAGATTCAAAGTCAAGTAAGACAGAATCATACTTTAAGGAGCCTAAAATATATGGAAGTAAACTGACAGAATAGTGTCAAGAGCTTGGACAAAAGTTGCATGGGGTGTGAAGGGGAACAACAGAGGGACATGAAATCAAACTGGGAGAGTCACTGGTGATCACCCAGAGGCCATAGTGCTTAGTCTTGAAAGATAAACAGGATAAATAATACTCCAGGCAAATGAACAGCATGTAGATATTAAGTATGACACAAAATGATGGGTTTATGTAAAAGTAGTTTAATATTTCACAGAGGGTATTAAGAAACTGGTATGGAGTCATAGATATGATTCTACAGAAAAGCAGAGGCCAAATACTCAACAGCTCCCAGTGGCAAGCCAGAAAGTTTAACTTTATCTGGAAAGCTATGGTTCATCATTGAAAAACAGTAAGAATTTTACCATGGAATAAAGCCTACTTTAAGTATAATTTGAATAGCTCATTTAATTTGATCTAGTTATTAGACATTTCACTTGTCCCTATGAAAAGTCCATAATATGTGTTATGTAATGAGTACTCCTCCTTTTCATAAATATTTTCAGTTTTTATTTAAATAATATTTAAATAATTTTATTTAAATAATACAGAATCAGGTCTTCCATGATATAAAAGCTTATTTCTGGAGAGCATGGGTGCTCAGTGGGTTGAGTGCCCAACTCCTGATTTCATCTCTGGTCATGATCTCAGGGTCGTGGGGTCAAGCCCCATGTCCGGCTCCACACTCAGCAAGGAGTCTACTTGAGATTCTCTCTCTCTCCTTCTCCCTTTGCCCCTCTCCTGAGTGCATGTGCTCTCTCTCTCTAAAAATATATAAATAAGTCTTTTTAAAAAATAGTTTCTGTAATATCTAATACTTCTGGGTCCCAACCATATTTCCTCTCTATATTCTATATCTATCATTCTGATAAAGTAGGAAGGGATTATATGGCTCTTTTTATCCAGCTGTATTCCCAGAATTTGGTTTAGTATCTGCCCTAAAATAGGGTTTCTTGACATACATTAAATGAATAACAAATAATACTAGGGAATATAAGGATATTTCAAAAATAATTTAAGTTTGGATTTACAATACATTTGGTATTTCCCCTTCCAAGAGATTTATCTAACTGATCTCATTACTGCTTTTCTTGTCTATATATTAGATAATGAACCATCTCATGGTACAGAGACCTTATCTTAGGACTTCTGTGCATTCGCCATTCCAAGCCTATTTCCCTGTACACAGTAGGCAATAAAATGAAAGCTGAATTGTGGACTAAATTTAGATTGTATTCTCTCAGGAAATAAGAATATAATACTAGAGTAGATAATCTAATCTAATAGCTGTTTGTTTCAGTTTTACTTTAAATATTAGACAAAAGTAGGGGTGTAGAGAATTAGAGAATTATACATGTAATTATAGCAAACTTATTTTGATTTAATTAATTTATGATTGAGAAAATACAACTATTGCTTTCATTCTTTTACTATCTCAGAAGCCCAAAGTGTTTTACTAAAATTTTCTCATATGTAATAAAATATGTCTCTAAATAGTATTGTTTACCCAAGATAAAATAAATAAAGTCTTTCTAGGTATAGTTATCCTTGTGCTGAACAAGCTGCTATTCTCATCCTGGTACCATATGGATACATTCAAATGATGTAGGCAATAAAAATGGATCATCTTAAATTCATTTTCCAATAGTTATCATAATATGAAATGCGATTTGCATTTCAAATATACATGTTGACATCCATGAATCAGTTTCGTAAGCCTTTATGTCAAAAATTCTAAGTGAAGAAATTAATCTGTAACAACACTTACGAATGGGTACAGAGCTGTTAATTATACAGACCTGGAGTTAAGTTTGTAATGTCAGAAAACAAAAGCCAAAGATTTTATGTGAAATAAACACTTGCAGACTCTGTCTCTCCACGCCAATAATGAGCTAAATAATAAACAGTAAGAATTTAAATCTAAAAGTAATGAAGAGGACTCAGGAATCAGCCTTTCAGAATTTTCAGGCTTCAGAACAAGAAGGGACTAATAATTAAATGTTGGAAAATCTTAACCTTCTTAAATGAGGAAAAAGTAAGTTTTGGGCAGGCAGCAGCATATGAATACAGGAGGGAGTCAAAGGGCAGAGACACATAGAAAGGTATCTTCTTATTGTTTGATGGCATTCATTATTTTAGCATGAAGCCAAGAATTGACAGAGAAATCACAATCAATAAAAAGTAAGTCTGGGGGGCTAGAGGTAAAAAGGAATACAATGATACAGCTCAGTGGAGGGTATTTAGAACTGTGACAGACATAGTCTTCAGTATTTCACTGATAATGAATCTGTAATAAAAGACAGATTCCAGAACTCTGCAAGGTGAGGAAAGCCTGATGTAGTGTCCCATACCTGAAATTTGAGATCACCTCTTATCTGTGAAGGTTAGGGGAACCAAGCAGGTTGAAGACTGGAAATAAAAGCCAGTCGTGGGGTGCCTGGATGGCTCAGTTGTTGGGCGTCTGCCTTCGGCTCAGGTCATGATCCCAGGGTCATGAGATAGAGCCCCGCATCCCGGCTCAGCAAGAGGCCTGTTTCTCCCTCTCTCACTCCCCCTGCTTGTGTTCCCTCTCTTGCTGTGTATCTCTTTGTCAAATAAATAAATAAATAAAATCTTTAAAAAAAGCCAGTCATCATCTTGGTATATGCCAAAGAAATTTTCCATACTCTATAATGGCAATAATTATTAGTATAATTATGTATTATCTTATATAATAGTTATAACAAAGCAACAATAGCTAACATTTATTAAATAATTTTAAGTAAACAATTTAATTGTATTTTATTTCATCCTTATAACATACCATGAGTTTCTAATAGTACCTCATTTTAGAGATAAAATAAACTTCAGAAAGTTTAGGTCACTTATCTAAAAAGCAGCATGCTTGGGAGAAGCATCCCAAGCTAAGAGGCAAAAAGGCAAGGACAAGAAGTGACAAGTGAAACCCCACAGAGCCAGAGATGCATCTAACAGGAGCCCTATGAACAATGAACCCTCTGAAGAGAAGTGCAGCTGCTGCTGATGCACATGCTGACCTCACTCTCCTCCAAAGCCAGAAGACAAGGAAGCCAGCTGATAAATCCATTAAAAGTTTCTCTTCTAGGATTCAGTGTAGACAAGCATGGAAGGAGAGTCTTGGGACAAATGGTGATTATTCAGTGCACCTGATAAGAATTCAGAAGATTAAGGGTTGACTTAAAAAAAATGGAGAAAAGCAATTCATTTAGTCAACTTAGAATAAGTTACCTTTCTCAGCCTGTTCATCATCCCTTTTTCGGGGAACTATTATAGTCCCAAGTCAGAGGAAAAGTTAAATTTCTGTCATACTTTATAAGTGTTTTGATCACAGATATCATGCTTTATCTCTTACACTGAAACATTATTCCACTCCCAACCATGCATCCTTTCTTCAGAGTCACTGTCTAATATCTTACATCCTATCTCATTCATGGCAAGACAGACAAAGGACAGGTTAAGGGATGGCAGTTTTCAGGGGGTTCTAATTCTCTAAGCAAATTAGGCTTCCAAACAACAGGACCCTGAAGAATATAATTGCCTTCCACACCACTGGTTTCTTTTTGTGTGAACCATAAACAAACACTTGTTAGCTTCCTAAGTATATTTCAAGCACAGAGCCAGGTTCTAGGGATATGGACATGCATTAGAGTTTCTGTCTTTAGGGAACACTTAGAACACAATATGAATATGTGGAATGTAGCCATAGAGGAAAGCAGTTTTCAAAAAATTTTCATCAAGATACACAATCAAAAATAAGGTTTTATCATAATCCCACATACAAAAATACAACATATAGTTAAATAGGTGATGGGGATTAAGAAGTGCATTTGCCGGGCACCTGGGCGGCTCAGTCGTTAAGCATCTGCCTTCGGCTCAGGTCATGATCCCAGGGTCCTGGGATCAAGCCCCACACTGGGCTTCCTGCTCCGCGGCAGGCTTGCTTCTCCCTCTCCTACTCCCCCTGCTTGTGTTCCCTCACTCACTGTGTCTCCCCCTGTCAAAAAAATAAATAAAACCTTAAAAAAAAAAAAAAAGAAGTGCATTTGTTGTGATACGCACTGGGTGATGTATGGGATTGCTGAATCACTATCATGTATACCTGAAACTAATATTACACTGTATGTTAACTAACTGAAATAAAAATAAAAATATAAAAATAAAAATGTATATATATACACACACATATATATCTATGCATACATATACATACTTCATTGAAAACAATACTTAAACTTTATATGATATATAATATTTCCCATTCTTTACCATTCCATTCAATAAAATGCTGATCAAAACCCAATAAAAAGACTTCATGACTGACCAAAAGGATATACGAAATAGTGTTCTAAGCCTAAGCCTCAGTACAGTCCTAGAACATAGGTACTATTATTATCCCCATCTTAAAAGCTGAGGAAACTGAGGGAAAGGGAGGTTAAGCAATGTATCCAAGGTTTTACAGTGCGTAAACAGCAGAGTAGGAATTCAAACAAAGCAGCAGTCTGTGCATGTTTCAGAGCTCTATGGTGAAGAAGGAAAAAAGAGAGGTTAGCTATTAAAGTTGCCAAACCTTGAGGTAGAACCGAAAGACTCTACTGCTGATTAAAAAGAAGGGGTGAGGGGAAAGTAGTGGTTAAGTAGGACCAGTGCCTGGGTTCATTCAGCCAATAAAAATGTATGTTTCCCTGGTGGTGCTGTTGCCCTAAAGAGGAAAAATAAGAGGTGGGACAGATTCGGGAGGAAAGCTATACTGAAAGACTTCTGTGAGAATGCAAATACTTTCTAGGACTTGGGAACATGCAGGATTGAATTTATTCATTCTTTGTTTCCTACCCTATACTGGCCAAGTCAGAGGAATTCTTGAATGCTCTTTCAAAATTTAATTTCACAACATCACAACATTAACTTAAATTTCACCTATAAGCATGCAACATAAATTTACCTTGGAACGAAGTCTTTTAATCTCTTACAATCCCATTAAAATGGGAAGCCATGAACCATCAGAGTGAAGTAGAAGTTCTAAAAAGATGATCAGAAGAAGGAAACTTTTAAGGTCCAGCCACCATCAGCTTTCATATAGAGTGGAAATTCCTAGCCTTTTAACTGTTCTAAGTATTTTCTGATTTTACCCTACCAATTCTTTAGGCAGATTAATCTGTTAAAAATACAAATAGAATCATGTCAGTTTCCCGTTTCAGCACTTTCGTACCTACTGATTGCTCCTAAAGTCCAAAATCCCTAACAAGGTGTTGTATGATCTGGCTCTAGTTTCTTTATCCACTCCACCTCCCACTATCATCCATTCACACTGTTCATTGTATAGTCCCTTTACTGACATTTTCTTTCCTGCTATGGATCTTTAAATATTTTGTTCTCTCTACTAACAAATGCTCACTCTTGCTCCATTATCCCTCCCTCCTCACCTGGCTAACAATCACTCATCCTTCAAGTCCTGTCTTAAATTCACATACTCAGGTAGGTTTTTAGATATTCTAGACTATCACATACTGCTCCTAGAACATACTATACTCATTCTTAGCCATAATCACAACTGCAATTAAATAACAGTGAAATTATCTTTTTCTTATCTATTTTCTTTTTTTTTTTTTTTTTTAAAGATTTTATTTATTTGACAGAGAGAAACATAGCCAGAGAGGGAACACAAGCAGGGGGAGTGAGAGAGGGAGAAGCAGGCTTCCTGCCAAGCAGGGAGCCCGATGTGGGGCTCGATCCTGGGTCTCCAGGATCATGACCTGAGCCGAAGGCAGTCGCTTAACCAACTGAGCCACCCAGGCGCCCCTTTCTTATCTATTTTCTGTTTACATCATGAGCTCTGTGAAGGCATGGACTATGTCCTCATCCCCTTGAAACCACTAGAACAACCAGATTGCCCCAAAACTAGTTTGTACAATACATGTTTTCTCAAGCCTTAAGACTAAATGTTAAGCATATCAGAAAATCACATACTTTCGCATCTCCAAACACCTTCATCCTGCAAGTCACATACCCCTTAGGTAAAGGTTATATTTAATAGTATTCAGTGGGGCAAAATGTAAGATCTCATTTTAGTAATGATTATATACTGCCAAAAATAGTGAAAATAGTGACAGACCATAAACAATAGTTCAAAATGGTCTAGTTAATTTTTCCAAGTTGCTTTTTTTAATGCTTGTTTATATTTATAAAAATTCTTTCACTTTGGTGGTGCATAGCAGAACTGACCTCCTATGGTTAGTAAGATTAGTAACAGCTGTGTCTCATATCTTATTCTGGCAATCTGAATTTTAGGTAGATAGGGCTGTTTAAGATAGTGTATTCCTTTTTATAATTTTTACAATGACCCTGGAGACAAAATGCCCAGTTATGAATACTGGCTATGTTAGAGAATATGACTAATTACTTCTAGTAGAATACTGTAGAGTGGTAGAAAGAACATAAGCAGCAAGTCTGAAGCCATGAGATCTAGATTTACCATTGCCCAGGCTTCCTGTGTGAATTTAACCAAAATAAGAAATGGTGGCTTAAAAGAAAGAAAAGATAAATGGTAAACTTCAGGTATAAGAGAATAGAGCACACAACTTAGAAGAGATCATATGGGTAATTTAGACTATATCATGTCATACAAGTAAATATACTTGTAACTCATCCAATTTTTTAAAAGACATTATTTATTTATTTATTCATTTACTTATCCATTTATTTATTTAAGAGAGACAGCATGAGCAGAAGGGGCAGGAGGACAGGGAGAGAAAGAATCTCAAGGAAACTCCTTGCTGAGCACTGAGCCCTACACGGAGCTTGATGCCATGACCCCCACGATCATGATCTAAGCTGAAACCAAGAGATGGATGCTTAACCAACTAAGCCACCCAAGCATTCCTGTAACTCCCCAATTTAATGGCCATGGAACAAACTTTAATGTAAAAAATGGAGGCCAGGTATTGATACCTATTTAATCTTCTCTGAAATCAAACAAAACAATGGAAATTCAAATAGCATCAATAACTAGCCAAAAAAACCACAAAAAACCACAAAACCTATGCAAATAGTAAAAACTACACAAATAAATATGACCAAGACGGAGCCTATGAAAAGATCCTGAAGAGAAAAGGAAAACTCTGTACTCAAGATACAGAGCAAAAGCATACTTTTGAAGATTTGTTACAAAAACAGAATTGGATTCCATAAAATTCAAGAAAGGTCTGCTTACTATTAAATAAAACAAAAATGAGATGACAAAATGAGAGGAAATAAAAAGGAATTGGCAGAAAAGATCAGATCAACAAATTAAATATGGTTACAGGGAAAGATAATTTTCAATACATGAATTAAATCTTGAACAAGAGTCAATTAAAATCACAATCAACACTGTAGAAACCCAAATCTGTAACAGAGAATAACCTTAAGGAGATTTACCAGAATAGTGAGGCAAAGGAAAAGTAGCAGAAAAAAATGAGAGGAGATAAAGGTCATGCAGACAGACAATTCAACTCCAACCAACAAATTAAAAAAAAGAAAGCGGAAAAAAGTGTGGGACCTAACTAACAAAATAACTCCTTCGTAGAAAAAAGACCTGATCTGTAGGCCAAAATTATTCAGAATTAACAAAAAGAGACCAATTAATAATATTTCTTAGTGAAATTTGTGAGTATCAAAAATAGTCACAAAGTATATCTAATAAGCATCCAGCCTGGTGGGGAGAATAAGAAACATTCCCTCAGAGGGGAAAAAAGAAACTGGGTTGACCTCAGCCTTCTCCACAACACTACATGTCAAAAGAAAAAAAGTAATACCCATAAAATGCCCAAAATGCTATATGAAATCAAGCTGTTACCCATGTAAGAAAGCATGAATAACACAGTCTCTGCAGACAAAGGCAGAGGTGTTTCTCCTTTTCATATTTCTAGCAAAACTACTTAAAGGTGTAATCTCTTGATTGAGATATGAGCCCACCAGGAGAACTCAAAATAGGACTTCTGGTATAAAAAGGCCAGTGGTGTGGTGCCTGGGTGGCTCAGTCATTTAACTGCTGAACTCTTAGTTTCAGCTCAGGTACTTATCTCTCAGGTCCTGAGATCAAGCCTCCCTAGGTGGCTCTCATCAGGAGTCTGCTTGGATAGTCTTTCTGTCCTTCCCCCTACTTGTGCACACATACATGCATGCTCTCTCTTTTCCTCGCTCAAATAAATAAATCTTAAAAAAAAAAAAAAAAAAAAGACTTGTGAAGCACACTGAAATGAATTAAACATATTGAATTATAAATAATTACTTTAGATATGATGCCAAACTGTGTAAATGCTAATTAATAATTATCATAATAGTAGATATTAATGAATAAATACAAGATAATAGTTTATTTTTAAAGCTTTTTTTTTGCTTTAAATTTATTTTATTTTTTCAGTGTTCCAAGATTCATTGTCCATGCCCCACACCCAGTGCTCCATGCAATAGGTGCCCTCAGTACCCACCACCAGGCTCTCCCATCCCTCCACCCCCCTCCCTCCAAGTCCCTCAGTTTGTTTCTGTGTCCAAAGTCTCTCATGTTTCGTTTCTCTCCCTGAATTATCCTACTTCTCATTTTTCTTTCCTTCTCCTACTGTCCTTTATATTACCCCTTATGCACCACAAGTAAGTGAAACCATGCGATACTTGACTTTTTCTACTTGGCTTATTTCACTCAGCATAATCT